>OZ029927.1:245386-387192 GCA_964023275.1 Norana najaformis
TGATGCGATGACCATCTGTTTCTTTCGATGTACACCGATGCCGCATCTACTCTCTATAGTCTGTTTGTCTACGGTCTACATTCAAATGTTAACACGCTTACATACATATATAGATATATGTATACAGGCATGCATACACATATATAGATTCACGCACATACATACGTGCCGATGTGACCTACAGTGGGTAAACGGTGTTTAATACGGAGAGTGGAATATTTGGTTTTGAGTTGAGTGCTGGACCTCGCCTGAGACTCAGTCACGAAGCACTGGAATACATGCATCGGTTAACACACACAGAGAGGAATACATAAAGTTAGATGCAGCTCTACGAAGGTGTCTATGCTGAGTCTGTTAGTTTTTGGTTTCGAATGTTTAACGACGTCTTACGGCTACCGAGGCCTCCGACTTTAACCTTTTCTCACAAATAAAAGAACTTTTAGAAGAAAATGGAAATTGTACGAAAAATATTCTTATTCTTATATAACGTTGAGAAAAAGTGGTTTAAGGGTGTCTAAGGGTAACCTAATATTAATCGAATTGCGCGTCTGACGGCCCATGGCCGACAGGGTTGTTGATATCTACGCTACCTTATCTTTTTTAGTTAACCGACATCGACCGTAACTATGTTATTCTCCGCGAGGCGATGATTCGTCGGAATTGACGATTATTATATATAGTTTCCGTATAACTCGATATTACACGGGAGGACTTTTTAGGGTCGTTGCACGCGCCTTGAGGCTGTTGTTAATTGCGCGCGTTATGAATGTCTGTTTAATAATAATAATAATATTATTATTAATAATAATAATAATAATCATAATAATGATATTTGGCTTGTGTAAAACACCTTTAAATCACTTCTTTCACTTTTATTTAAAACTCATTTTCGTTCCGTATACTTATGTACCATGATTGGATTTCATGGAAACATACGGCAAACATAATAATTACGATTTTAAACCCTCCGACTTTAATACAGAGTTAAGGTCAGATCGACGTTATTGTTAGGTTTCCCACAGTTTAACGACATATTACGAATTTTTTTAATATGACTGTCAGACATATCAGTTCAGACAGATCCTGAAAGACGTGAGAAGGATGTGTGCGTGTGTGCGTTTATAAAGGAGGAGGGCGACATCAACGGCCTTTGATGCCATAAGATGTCGTTAAACTGACGAACTACTACTACTCAATTGCTGCTCTAAAGTTGTAATGATGGCCATTGAAACAGAATAAGGTAAGGTCGACGCCAACGGCCGAGGCAGCTACGGCGATTATATAGCGCCGGAAAACCAATTTTAAAGTTATCCAAACGTAATCTCTTGTTCTATTTGTTTATATGCAATGTGAACTCAATTTTGTTCTTTAATAACCAACGCATTTAAACAATGTGATGCTGGAATTCAGTGAAGCCGTTCCATTTTCACCTTCTAATGCGCAGTGTGAGGGTTCGAGAATCTCAATGAGACTGTTACATATAACATCCGAATTTAATTTAATTATTTATTAGAAAGCGAATAAAAGGAATCTTGAATAGCTAACTCTGAGTTGCAAAAACTAACCTTTTGAATGGTTAATTAATCAGAATTTGTGTTCCAACCGAAAATATAAAAAGAAAATCCCATTTTCTTATTAATTCATTGCAAGACAAAAAGAATCTAAATAAATTGAGACTTTTGTAGGTTTTTAAAAATCGTGCAAATTAGAAGTATAAACAACCACCTTGTACTATTCTTTGTATAACGATATCTTGTGACTGTCAAAGCCGTTTACTTCGACATTACCACTCTCGTAGGGAGGCCATTATTACTTACGGCGAATGGAGGAAATGAGGATTATATAATGGCGGAAGAAGCGATTTAAAGGTGTACAAGGACAGCGTAATATATTATTAGTAGCATGTAGTTACATCTTGCGGCAGGCGTAATAAATTATTATTAGTAATATCGAATGTTTCAAGAAATCATCTGGCCGACAGGATCAAGTCGTCAACCTTATCTTACTCCATAATAAATTCCGAAAAGTAAAACTTGATTTGCCCCGCCACCTGTGCACAGGTGTGAATTTGGTAGATTTGTTTTAATTTGAGCAACACTTCTGTCGTTTAGTTTCCAGTGTTAACGAAATCCTACGGCTGTCACGACCGTTAATGTCGACCTTGTCTGCAGAGCGTTTGCTAATTTAGGCCCCGAAAATAGAAATTTCCTTTAAGTCACACACAAAAAAGTTAACCACCAATCAAAATTAGTAGAAGTGTCCAGTGTCTAACTACATCGGTTGACGTCGACTTTAACTCGCGTGTAAAGCATCATATTTGCGAGAAGACTAGTAAGCAAGTAAGAAAGTAAGTAAGTAAGTAAGTAAGTAAGCAAGCAAGTAAGTAAGTAAGTAAGTCTCTCTGTCTGTAACTCGCAAGTAAGATTCCAGCTTCAGAGTGGCGTCTGCTTCAACGGTTCTGGCAGCCACGGCGCCTAAATTTGCAAATTTATTGTCGCTTAGCATTCGATATTACATATAAATGGTTGTTAGTGTTAGACACCTGTATACCGATGGTATCGCTTCTACATAAATAATTTCTGCCACTTCCAATGATAAAACTCCGCCACTGCCTTGTCTGGAGGTAGTGCCAGACCCAGGTCTGGATAAAGGAGGAGGGCGACGGCAACGGCCTTTGATACCAGAAGCTGTGGTTAGACTGAGGAACTACTACTAACTGTTGCTCAGCTAATGAAACAAGCCAATGCTCTACGCAAACGGTTAACATCCTGAAAACTGAATATAAACTATTAAAAACGAGCGGAATATCAGTCACTGTAGACAGCGAGAGTAGACTCAAAATGACAAAATGGTGTCAGAGAAAAAAACGATCGTTCCTCCTCTTCCTCCCTTCCTCCTCTTGCTGCTTTTATCTTTGTTCTTTCATTATTTAATCCTGGCTTTCGTTCAATCACATCAACAACAATTCCGGCGCAAGTCGGAAAAATTCAGAAGAGATTAGGACGAAGGGCTGAAAATTCTGTCCAAAATTCGTGTGTTTTGTATCACCGAGAGTAAGAAGTTATAAATAGTTCATTATGTGCATCTACACGCGAATGCTTTCAAAAATCGCGAATTAAACTAACAAACCGTTACACGCATCTAACTCTTGACGAAATTTATATGGTTTTCACAGAAATCTTGGCAATGAAATACAGATGTTGCAAGATAAAAATCAAGAGTAGAAATAGAGATAGAGAGGCTCATAGAGACGAAGAGAGAAAGAAGATTAAGATAAAAATCAATTTCAACACCCCTGGCAGCCATAAGATGTCGTTAAACACTCGATAATAATAACAAAATAAGGATATGTTTAGACACTTTTTAATCGCATTTACCGACTCAATATATTCTTAATTTGTTTTCAAAATTTGGGTCTTTTGCTGGTTTATCACGTTATTATGAAAAGTAGATCGTAGGATGGGAACTGGCGCCACCTTATGACGGTAATAAAACGCCAACACTGCTCTGTGCTCGGGTGATGTAAGTTCGAAACCTGGATAACGGGGAAAGAGACGCTTATGGACTTCCTTGTAGCATAGAATCTTCAGCTTAGTCGCTCGTAGGAATCCGGAGAGTAATGCCGACGCCAAAGGCTCAGGGGGCCACAAGATTTCTTTAAACACTTGATACTCGTATTGGCTGCGGTTAGACACCTTTAAATCGCGTTTCTCCGTTTATATATAATTCTCATTTTCGTTCAGTCGTTGATTTTTTAACTCCGCCTCTGCCTTGTTTGGGGATAGTGCCAGTCCCAAGCCTGGATAAAGGAGGAGGGCGACAGTAACGGCCTTTGATGCCATAAGCTGTCGTTAAACAGTGGAACTACTACTAGTCGTTGATTTCTCGCTAATACCTTGTTTGGGGCAGTGCCAGTCCCAAGCCTGAATAAAGGAGGAGGGCGACGTCAACGGGCTTTGATGAAATAATAAATTGTTAAACAATGGAAAGACTATTTATTGTTACTAAAATATCATTAAAAGAGACTTAGAATGCCTATCACTGAAAACTGTTTTAACAAATTTCTTCAGACTACTGGTGACAAGTTATGTCGTTAAACTGTGGGCACCAATCACTTTTACATAAGGCATTAAGCGCTTTAGTGTAAAATCACGTTAACGCATAAGCCCAAAATGATCCCTTTTGGAACCAGGGCCGTCTTATCTATAAGGCACAGTAGACGCTGTGCCTAGGGCCTACGCACTTTTTAGGGGCCTACGAAAGTCAAAAATGAGATATTGAAAAAATAAATTTATTGATTGACCCGAAAACAGAAGAAGGAAATAAAAATTTAATAACCTTAAAGTTTGGACTGGTTAGCGTCGACTTCCCTTGTCCAAGCTTGACACCACCGGGCAAAAGGCAGTGTAGAAGTTAATATATATATAAACTTCTACACTGTTAATATATATATATATATATATATATATATATATATATATATATATATATATATATATATATACACACTTCTAACGCATAACCATCTTCGTTATAACACAGATTTGTTAATAAGAAGCAACACACACACACACACACAAACACGCATAAGCGCACACAAGCGCGCACACGCGCACACACAAATTACTGTTTACATTCTGTTATTGTCGACGTCAGTTTAAAGAGAGAAAGGTCATAAGAAGTCGTTAAAAACTTGGCCACTTGGCTCTCTGAATGGATCCCTCGCTGACTCATATAATCATTTTTCTCTCAAATCTGCTGCCTTTTAACTGAACTAAATAAATTTAATCGAAGAACTTTATAGCGCCTCTGTTATAATGCTGAAAACATCAATCGATGGCTACTGCTAAGCTAAATCGATCTGCACGCCGAGAAACAGGTCGCAAATGCTAAAAATAATACCGACATTCTTTAACAAGATCTTCAGATTTCAAATCCACTCCTTTTCCTTGAACTGTCGTCAGCGATCCTTGTAATCTTATGATGGCAATAAGTGATTGAAATGTATGATATCAGATGCTATCAAAAGGTGAAACAGGGAAAACTGTAAGAAATTTGTTCCTATCGACGACAACGGCTTTGATGCCATAAGGTGTCGTTAAACATTGGAACCCACAATATCAGATTCTCTCCCTCGCTCTCTCGCTCGCTCGCTCTCGCGCTCTCTCTGTCTCTATGTGTCTGTCTGTCTCTGTCTCTGTCTCTGTCTCTCTCTCTCTCTCTCTATCTCTCTCTCTCTCTCTCTCTCTCTCTCTCTCTCTCTCTCTCTCTCTCTCTCTCTCTCTCTCTCTCTCTCCTCTCTCTCTCTCTCTCTCTCTCTCTCTCTCTCTCTCTCTCTCTCTCTCTCTCTCTCTTATTAGATGCACCTGTATATGATCGAATTCAGCGGTCCTGACAGCCATAAGTCGTTAAACGCTCGATTCTATTAATAAAAATAGGTTAGGCTTAGACACCTTTAAATCCCTTTTAATCAATGCTATATATAAAATCATTTTCGTTCAACTGAATTGTATAGTTTTTATGTGAGCAAATGTGGAAGTCAACGGCCCTGGCAGCCACAAGATGTCGCTAAATAATATAAATAGTGAGTTTCAAATAAATCTTTAGGAGAGATAAAAAAAATGCCTTTCCGGAAGCAAATTGCAAACATTCAATCGATTGGAAGAATAAACTGAAAATTAGAAAAATTATAAATGAAGTGAATAATCGCAACTCAAGTGAGGCCTTGGCCTTGCATTTTATAGGGCCTCATATTTTGCCACAGTTGCGATGATTGGGTAGACAGGGATAGGGACAGACAGGACAGAGACAGAGACAGAGACAGACAGAGGCAGAGACAGAGACAGAGGCAGAGACAGAGACAGAGACAGATAAAATAGGTAGGAATGGTAGATTCGTAAATTGAGCCATTTAATGGTTTTTCTCCGTTCAAAATCGTGATTTCTGCTCAGTCAGCATTTTCAGCTCAAATTCGGAATTAAACGCCAGAAATTCGTGCATTTGAGAAATCTATCATTACTCCAGTAGGCTACACTCCGTAATCGTAACTGTAAACTCGAGATTTATACAGCGCCCAACGCAAGCTAAGACGCTGGAACCAGCTTATTCACAGGCGCTCAGTCAAGGCAAAATCGATAGGCAGATAGGATCAGATTCGGCTCCAGACCAAGATGCAAGGGTCAGGCAAGCAGACAGAATTGGAGGGTAAAACGGATAAGGGAAGAGGAGTGTTTTCAGTGATGAGTGAAAGACCTTCGCAGAGATTGCAAAGGGTGAAGTGTTGGTGAATTCGTAGGATGGGTCAAGTAATTGTCCTAAAACCTTTGCAGGTATTCTATATGTATGCATATACACTGCGTGTACGTCAGCAATCTTCGACCTTTGCTCTTCACTTTCTATAAGATGTATGTGTGTGCGTGCATGCGTGTGTGTGTTTTTATAATTGGGTATGAGTAGACATGAGATTAATAGATTTGTTATGACTTCAGACAATATGGTTAAATAAATTAAATTAAAATAATTTTTAAGTGAGATCTGATTATAACAGACTAAGTAATATGTTAATAGATTAAGCACGAAATTAGGCTAATATTAATCCCAGGTTTTGGCTCTAAATTACGTGCAAGCTAACAACTTTCCTAAGTCGGTTTTGACAAAACTAAACACCTTTTCAAATGATTTGGATATATCTTATAAGCTCATCAACATTTTCTAAAATAATGACAGTCATTATTAATAGGTACTCTGATACTAAATCCGCCACTGCCTTATTTGGGGGTAGTGCCAGTCCCAAGCCTGGGTAAAGGAGGAGGGCGGCGGCAACGGCCTTTGATGTCACACGATGTCGTTAAACATTGGAACTACTAAGCAGTAGTTCCCTTTGTAAACTGGGTTGTGTAATGTATGGTCGACGTGAACCGTCAGATATCGTTCAATATACAATGCTGCCCTAATTCTGGCACGGGGCGATTGAAGGCAGTCGACCGCTTGAGCCGCCGTTAAACGCAGTTAAATATTCGACCGAATAATCGTTTGGGTATTCGTCCGATTAACCCGGTTTGATTCGATAACCTAATGATTGTTCGACCAGTATTGGTCAACAGGAAATGTACGACGGTTTACACTGGGTCAAGTGGTCTAGCGGTGTCAGAAGAGGGTCGAAATATCTTAGGGACAATTATCTGATGAGCCACCGGTCCATAATTTACTTGGAATGATCCACAATTGAGACCATTGAAACGGTTCTGTTGGTCTTCGCTGCAATAATAGTAATTCATTGTTTAACGACACCTTGTGGCTGCTAAGGCCGGTGATGTCGACCCCAACCTACGTTTGACGATATAAGCCATTGGTTGGTTCCCACAATTTAACGACATCTTATGTCATCAAACGCCGTTGACGTTGACTGGACAAAATTTGTACAGTTTTCACTGTAAGTTTGTTTACACGTTGAAAATTGTTAAGTTCCAATATCCCATTAGTAGTAGTTCCTCAGTTTAACGACAGCTTATGGCATTAAAGGCCGTTGCCGTCGCCTCCTTTATCCAGGCTTGGGACTGGCACTACCCTCAAACAAGGCAGTGGCGGAGTTCCAATATGCCTTTGAGAAGCAATGAGGCTCAAATAAAATCGGAAAAAGCGATTTAAAGGTGTCTAAACACAGCCTAGTATACTGTATTATTAGCAGAATCGAGTGCTTTTCGAAATATCAGGGCTGTAAGGGTCATTGTGTAAGATTTCGGTAAACCTTCGATCAGTCCGTAAGTCAGTCAGTCAATCCAACGTCAGTAAAACGTCGGCGTCAGCGGCCGTGGTAGCCACAAGATGTCGCTAAGCGCTTGATAGGGCCTATTATTAATATTAGTTGGCTGCTGCTAAGCACCTTAAAATTTCATTTTTCGTTTGTATATAAAATCATTTTCGTTCAATCTGATCAGCCTAATAAAAGAGGACCGTCTGTTGTAAATAACTGAAATGTACAAATGTCTCTGTAAATATTATAATGTTGAAATTGCATTATTTTATGCTTTGTTTAAGTATTTGGTGTTAGTATGACATACTCTATGTAGTAATGTGTAATTAAATGGAAAACTGAGTTGCATTGTGTACAAATGAAACTGAAATTATAAACAAAACAGTTAAGTTAATGAGGTCAAAGTTAATCTTGATAACGATTAAAACATACACTTTCGTTCTACGTGATATATGCTTAAAGGTACTAATTATATTTATTTTAATTTATTTAGAAATTGACAAATTTTATTGGTACATTGCAATCAAATACTAGTGAAAAAAACATAATTATATAACTTAGGCCTAAACTATTTGAGAACTAAATAATCTAAATTATAAATGTATTCAGTTTCCTACAAAAACTGATTATAATCGGCTACTTTTAAACACCCTTAAATCGCTTTTATCTGACGTTATATATAGCTAATTTTCGTATTAGATCGCAATTCAACCATGAAACTAACTGCATATGTTATACCATTTAGATGATTAAGGTTTGAGAAACCCAGTAAACCTATGTAGGATGGTAAGCTGTTATTATCATTAATGGAAATGCTCGGATTGTCATATGCTGACTGCAATGTGTAAATATTGTATATAGTGTTACCAAATAGCATGCAGTATGTTTAATGAACGTGGACTTATTGCTTTCGTTGTATAAAATTCCTTCACATATACTTAGCTAGTAATTGAAATTGCAGTCCACTGATGTTAGTTAGTTGCGTAGTTTAAAGAGCAAATGTGTTAACTAGCTGTATAGTCTAATGTGCAGATTGTTTGTTTGAGAAATTCCTGATTTGTTATATGACGTCAGCAGCCGCTTATGCCATGAGATGTCGTTAAACTGATGATTAAAAAAAGATCGCAAATAAACTCCGCCACTGCCTTGTTTGGGGGTAGTGCCAGTCCCAAGCCTGGATAAAGGAGGAGGGCGACGGGAACGGCCTTTGATGCCATAAGCTGTGGTTAAACTGCGGAACTACTAACTAGATCGCAATTAGGTCACACGAACTGTCTTTTATAAACTATTGTGATGTTGAGATGGGCCGCATTGTCTCGCGCGAATCATTATAGCTAGAGATTACGGAATGAAAATAACATTAAAACTACGAACGTAAGCGATGCGCATAAGCGTGTGCTGCTGGTGCCATCTAGTGAATTAAGCTTTCCTAGCAGAACTTCATAATTATTTCTAAGTTGCATATGAAACCCGTCGAAAGGTTACGGAATGTAGATGGCAAATTGCATTTATGCGACAAATGATGTTCTTTGGTTAACGACGACCAATCAGCCGAAGTATTCAGCCGCAACTTTAATTAATATATGTGTTGTTAACTTGCCTTGCTCTTTTCAGAGACATTTCTCTTCCTTCCTTTCCTCCGTCTCAATTGTCTTTCGCTCCGTCCATCTGTCTTTGTTTATCAACGGCTCCCACCTACCCCTACAAGTCGAGTTCTGGGCCGTACAGGTCCGCATGAGGCAGTCGACCACTTCAGCCGCCTTTAAACACCCGGCACCTAATTCGTCTCGCTATTCGCGAGACATGCTGTAGAAACGTGTTTGGGGGTTAATGTGTAGAAGGGGCCTTGAGCAAAAGTCCTTCGCTCACAGTTTTAGTAGTGATCAAATAGCCCTATGTCATGGCCAGATTGCGATTTAGAATTTTTTAAAAATTCAAATGATAAATCATTGAAAGAATTATTATTAACATAAAAACATAAAGCACAACTTTTTGGGAGATATGTAGCCCCTAAATTGTGGCGCCCCAGGCAACTGCCTGCTCTGCCTATGGCTAACGCCGGCCCTGTCTATAAACCTACAGTAGTTGTTGTTTAATGACGTTGTCTCATAACGAAGATGATTAGCGTTGCCGTAATTCTTTATCCATGGTCCGGACTGGGACCGCCTGAGTATACTCCAGTTTCCGAGTGAACCCATAAACTTAGTAGTAGTTCCAGTGTTTAACGACATCTCATGGCATCAAAGGCAGTTGACTTCGATTGAAACAAATTTTGCAGTTTTCACTCTTTCGTAACTTACCCTTAAACTTACTCGAAAATTCATTATATATAATGTAGAGGGAAAGAAATTAAAGGGTGTCTAAACGTACCCTATTATTATTAGGTACTTGTAGGAGGATGTTAAAAGTTATCTTGTGGCTGCCAGGGTCGATGAAGTTGAACTTGCATTTTGCCATTTTTAATCGAGCAAAAACAAAAACTAAACCAAAGTGAGGAAGATTTTAGGCCCAAACGTCGGAAAAATCGAGTTTCAAATTGTCTCAACGTAGAATGAAAACGAAATGTAGGGCAGAGTCTTAGAGTATCATGAACTGGACTTAACTGATTAATTAAGTGGCGACTAAATTAGCTAATGCTATGCATGGGAAGGTCTTTTTAACGAATAAAATGTTTAAAAAGACGGTTGTTGTAAAGTAAAGCAAGGTCGACTTTAACCACCCCTGCAGCTGCAAGAAGTCCTTAGAAACCGAGTACTACTACAAATGACTTATAACAACACATTTAACTTACATTAAAGTTTTGACACATTGAAGTCGCTTTTTCCACGTTATAAATGCCTCATTTTTTAACAACCACGAGTTGCAGATTAGACTAGAAACGTAAGGTAACGTCGATATCAACGGCCCTAGCAGACCTCAAGTCGTTAAACGCTCTATTCTATTAATAATATTAGGTTACGCTTACACACCTGTTAATAGTATTTCCTCAGTTTAACGACATCTTACGGCATCAAAGGCCGTTGACGTCGCCCTCCTCCTTTATCCAGGCTTCGGACTGGCACTAACCCAAACAAAGCACTGTAAATCACTTTTATTCAACATTATATATAATTTATTTTCGTTCAGTCGATAGTGTGTTTAGTACACGACCGTTGAAAGGTCGACGTCAACAGCTCTGGCAGTCAAAAGGTGTCGCTGAGCAATGGAATCTACTACTAATCGCAAATTAAATTTTCATTGAATCGCTTCCTTGCTCCTCGACTGCCTTCAGTCTGGTGATGTCAGTTCGAAGCCTGGATAAAGGAGGAGGCAACGCAAGTCATCTTCGTTAACACATTGCGAAGTGAAACAGAAATTTATTATAATATTCGTCAATTCCGATGAATCGACGTCTCGCGAAGAACCCATGGAGACGGTCGACATCGGTTAGACGAAAAACGTTAGGTAACGTAGATATCAACAGAACTGGCAACCATAAGCCGTTATAGGCTCGATTCTATTAATAATTTAGTTCATGCTTAGACACCCTTAAATCACTTTCTCTAAATGCTGTATAATTATATATTTTGTCGTTTATTCGGAATTTGTGGAACTCCGCCACTGGTTTGTTTGGGGGTAGTGTCAGCCCCAAGCCTGGATAAAGGAGGAGGGCGACGGCAACAGCCTTTGATGCCATAAGCTGTCGTTAAACTGAGGAACTATTACTCGGAATTTGTGGATTCTGCCATTGCCTTAAGTCGGGCAGTGGCAATTCCAAGCCTGGATAGAGGAGGAGGGCTACAAAAGTGCTTTACATTTCATGACAAACTTTAAACATTCGAAAATTTAAAACGCTTATACCTCATTTTAGAATTTACCACAATTTTAACCAACAGCATAAAATATAAAAGGACAAATTCTGGCACTTAAAATAGAGTAGTTCAGTTTCGAGAGGATCGTGTATGACAGACCTCGAAACATATTTCAGAAACTTTTCAAAACAATTTACAGTTTCAGTTTGTTTATATTTGCAACCAGCTGTTTCGATAAGCACAAAAAGGACATCTTCCTCTAGGCAGTTTAGAAATAGCAAAGTGTTTGTCACTCAATCTAACGCCGACATTTTCTTACATCGCATTTATAATTCAGATTTATGGCTGTTGTTTTACGTGTGTTTGGGTATCAATGATGCATCCACATCGAAGATCTTGACCTCAAACATTTCACTCATTTCTTCAGAAAATAATATAAGTAGCTAGCCTTTCATGAAATGACATCGTCCACCGTAATTTATCGATTGAACAAAACCGAGACATTTATATATAAGTAGTAGTTCCACTGTTTAACGACATCTTATGGCATCAAAGGCCGTTGACGTCGCCCTCCTCCTTTATCCAGGCTTGGGACTGGCACTGCCCTACTGAAAACCAGTAACAGAGTTCTCTGTCTTGCGCTTGAACAAAATTGAAGAATATATATCAGAGGAGCACCGATATAAAGATGCCTAAGCGTAGCCAAAAACGTTGGAGTATTTCTGTGTTTAACGACATCTTGTGGCGGCCAGGGACGTCGAGGTTGACCTGACCTAACCTTACCTGAGAATTTGGCACATCAGATACTCTGTAATATTTTAATTACTTCGTGAAATTTATTCGGGTTTAAATCTAAATTGGTGATATTAATGAATGACGTGAATGGCGCAATATCAATTGTCTATACTTTATGCCTGGTAACCTTTAACAGCCTCACCAGAACAGACACAGCCTTACATACATACGGGATCCGGACAAATCCCCCTGGATATTCCCCCCGGACATTTCCCCCCTGTCATCTCCCGCCTGGATTTCTCCACCGAGCGTTTCAATAGGATAAAAAAACCTGGCTATATTCCCCTAAATGTCCACAAAAATTAAACAATTTGTATCTATGTGGACTTTTTTAGTGCTTTGATGTTTGAGTGTGGAAATACAAACAATATTTAGCAAAGACTTTTAATATAGCAACAAACTGAGTAAAGTTTTCTAGAAAGGCTATTAATGCTTTGATGTAAATATGGCTTTATTTAATTGTTTATATTTATTTGTTGAACAACCAGGCTTTTAATGCTTTCAGTCTTAATTAATGTTTACTTATTTTGATGCTTAAAGTAAATGCTTGATAAAGTTTTGATAGTTATTCAATCTGATGCTATATATATAATCTGCCATGAATTTGTTAAAAAAGCAGTTGAAAAAGCCACAGCGATGGAGTCGGAAACTATAGCTAGTATACGTGGAAAAAACAAAGTTATTTTAAACGGTTTTGTTTACGTTTTAATATTAGTCTGTGAACACATTATCTCTATGTATTGCTCATAAACCGAACTTAAACTTAACACTAAAGACCTTTGATATAAACACAAGTACTAATTTACTGATGTTTTTTACCTTGTATCACTTAAATTCATTTTAAAAATATTGTTCTTTTTATTTGTGACCTATACAAAACTAATTGTGATGTTTGTTGATATAAAATATATGACTTGGGGGGAAATGTCCGGGTGGGTATTTACCCGGGCGGAAAATCCATGGGGGAGATGGCGGAGGGAAATGTCCGGGGGAAATTACCCGGAGGATATCTCCTAGGCTCCATACATACATACATACACACACATACATACGTACGTACATACATACATACATACATACACACATACAAACATGCATACATACACACATACATACATACATACATAAATACATACATACATACATACACACACATACATACATACATACATACATAAATACAAACATACATACATATATACGTACATACATATATACGTACATACATATACATACATAAATACATGCATACATTTACATATGCGCCCTCTTGCGAACTGAGCCATAAAATGAGTACACTTTCCGTACATAAACAGTTGGAAGTGCAGAGGTAGAGAACCCGAATGACCGTCGTTGTGCTTCGTTGCTATTGTAGTTGCTGCTGACGACGATGACAACGATGATGACGATGACGACAATGATAATGATGACGAAGGTGATGATGATGATGAGGGATGAGATTTCATTTGCATTTCAGTTCTAAGCATGAGTCGTAATCGTAATCAAGAACTTATAAAGCGCCAGTTCGATAGACTCATGAGAGGCGCTCCCGTCCTCGACAACCCAGGGCCACTGCAGGGGAACTAGATGGTCTTCAAGCGCTTGCGGGGGAGAGAGGGAAGAAGGCAGAGAAGCAGATTCGATGGCGCTCCTACGAGCTGTATGTTTCGTGTAATCAGGTGGAGGGGTAGTTCACTGTATGCAAAGTATTTGCCTACAAGTACTACAAGGACAGACACTCCAAGTACACTCAGTGCGTCGACCGCAAGTACCTGTGCCACCTCTGTACCAGGTACTCATGTTTAGCACAGAACAAGTACTCAGTTCGTAAATACGCCCAACCTAGTCATTTTATAGAAGCAACTGGCTTTAAATTCCGGTATTTATGCAATTGCGTTCTACTAGTTTCCGGTGTGAGGATCGACGTTGAGTGGACAAATTTAATGTCATGTTTTAATATCGAGTTTTCCTTGATTTCCTTCCTCAATTCTGCACTTATTTCCTTTTGTTTTTCCTATATTCTTTCTTTCTTTGATTTCTTCTTCAGTGCAAACTAACGAGCTAAATAATTTATTTATAAGTTTATTTACTAAGCTGATTGACAATATATTTACTTTCATGTTCTCTTTCTCACTGGTCTACTACCCAGTACTCTTGATCTTTCCACTTAAAACAGAAGTTCCATCTTTTGAAGAAACCAAACCCTGGTTCATCCAATCCTCCGCCTTCCTATTCATCTCGAGCTAAACACAAACCACTTCAACAGTTTTTGCCTTCTTTCCTCTCTGGTCTTCTAGCATCCTCATGTTGTCCTTTACATCGTACCTCTTGGCAACTGCTCTGAATTGACGCGGCCCTCGTAAATAGGCTGTTGCCCTGGGCCTAGATTTTAAACAGCGCTTTAGAAATCTCGGGTTAACGAATGACGATTAGGCCAACTACTGATGTCAGGTTTCGTTTAGACATCTTTAAGTCGCTTTTTCCGGCGTCATGATTATATGCCTCGTTGTCATCATAACATCGTATACCCCGCATTCTCATCAAACCTATTAATAATAATATTAATAAAACATATACCCTTAGACACCTTTATATTGTTGTCTTTCGGGTATATATAATCGTTATTTTGTTCAACGACTGGATTTAACTCCGCCACTGCCTTGTTTGGGAGTAATGCCAGTCCCTAGCCTGGATAAAGGAGGAGGGCGACGGCAACGGCCTTTGATCCCACAAGCTGTCGTTAAACTGAGGAACTACCTTTTATTCAAATCAAACTATATACATATAATATATATAATATATATATATACACTTTTTGGTCCTCTAATTAGGTAAGGTATACATAATTAAATATTCAATAGTATACAAATTATATTATTTGAGTACGTTTAGACACCTTTAAAGCTCATCTTCAGATACTATAAATTTTCTCGTTTTCATTCAGAGCTAGCGACAAGCAAAGCTGCATATTCCGAAATAATAGTAGGCCGACGTCAACATAAGATGTCGTTAAAGATTAGGTTACGCTTAGACACCTTTAAATTGTTCTTTATAAGCTTTATAAAGTGCAAGTTTCGTTTAATCGATAGATCCGCTTTTTCCCATTATATGTAACGTTATGGTCGATGTCAACGGCATTGGCATAAGACATCCTATACAAGTGGAATAATAGACTGTTTTTAGTTCAGAATTCATCTGCGACCAATAACTCCGCCACTTCCAGACTCAGGTATTGCCAGTCCGAAGCCTGGATAAAGGAAGAGGTCGACGTCAACGGCCTTTGATGCCATAAGATGTCGGTAAACACTGGAACTACTGCTGGATTTAATGCATGCTTGCCATGAGTACAAAACTGTAGGATAAAGTCGACGCGAACGGCCCAGGCAGTCACGACGAATATACAACAACTGAATACCACTTGCAACTGAAAATTTTTAATTTGTTATCGAAGAACCATTTTGCTTCAAGCTGCGCAGTTATTTCGACCTAATACAATGCGACGTCGTCTTAAAACAGAAAGATTAGTTAGAACGAATATCTGTGGTTCCACCTGGCGAATAAAACGATGTCTTCCAGAGTGACACATCGAAGAGTAAGATGAGGGAGAGGAAGCGGAGGAGCTTAAATAAACATCAACGGAGCTTGGCAGCCACACGATGTCGCTAGACGTTCGATGGTCTAAAATGGAACTGCGTGGAATAGTCTTCCGGGCCACGTGACGAATGCCCCATCCCTGGACACATTCAAGTCACGACTCAAGACATACCTTTTAAAGATATCTAATGACTGTTTTAATTTTTGAACTTATGTACAGCGAACTTTTCTTCTAAATCGGCCCTGCTACGCCGCTATATAAATTGTATTATTATTTTTATTATTATTACAACGCTGTGAAAAGCGACCAGGTTTTGGAGGACGATGTTCTTCGGCAGCCGACCAACTGGCTATAGAGAAACTCCGTAACAGAGCTATCAACACCAATCCAATTACTCTAATGGCCTTTCCATCTGTAGGTTGAATGTGTTCAGCTGATAACCTCCGACCCCTCACAGCAGACGAATCCATTGGCGGCGCACAAGAATCCATAAGAAATATCCGAACGCCGTCCAAAACACTGATAGGCGAAGGCGAAAGAGAGAAATAGCTACTCCAGGAAGGCATATTTGGTCGCCTTTGAAGTCCAAACGCAGGGAAATTATCGAACAAAACCAGCGTTTACCCCCAAGAGCTGATCAAAAACGGCATGCCACCGAAAATGCGACCATCTTGGCCACGTGCGCCGTATTTAAAATTAGATAATTCAAGAGTTTAAAAAAACTATCATTTTAGTAAAAAAGTGGCTTTGTAGGTAATCAATGTTTTATAATTTATTATACTAACACACGACGTGAATGGAATTATGACAGCGCAAACGATATTCAATTCTAAGTCCAGTGCTACGATGATATGCCTAAAGATCGGAAATATACCGAAAATACAAAAAATCGAACTTCTTTTAAAAATTTTTCAAGACTTAAGCAAAAAACGAAGTCTAGTAGTTCCAATGTTTAACGACATCTTGTGGCATCAAAGACCGTTGACGTCGCCCTCCTCCTTTATTCAGCCTTGGGATTGGCACTACCCCACTAAAGGCAGTGCCTTCTGACAAAACGAACTATAAAGAACGTTTGAAAAAGCGATATAAAGGTGTCCAAGCAAACGATAGCGTATCGAGTGTTTAGCGACATCTTGCGGTAGCCAGCGTCATCGAAGTCGATTAAGCTATGCAACAAATTAAGTTAATCTCCAGGCCTTATTTTAAAAGGCATAGGGAATCTGGAGAAAAGCCCAGCACTGAAGAAAATTATAGAGATAGCAGAGCGACGGGAACAGGCAGCGAAGTCCAGAGCCTTGGACGGGCAACTGGGAAAACCATGGAACCGAATCCCCAACTTGGTCGAGGCAGAGCACAGAGATTCAAAGCGTCCGATGAACCATTTGAAATATTTGTGCGGCTGATGGATGAACAAAGACGATAGTACAACGTTTACTTTTAAACCGTAAGACACGTCTTAATCCTGACTGCCTAAGGTAAGGTAAGGTAAGGTAATCGTTCACGCCTCTGTGTGCATGTGCAAAGAGGAGAGAGATAGACTGATGTTACTATATTAGGGATCAGCGCGTAATGTAGTAGTTGGCTGTCCATAATTTCTTAAGCGCTCTGTCTGTTTGTTCGTCTATAAGGATCGATAGGATAATTGGCGGATGGAACGCCGTCACTCCAACAACTAGTCCTCTACAACCAGATGGCGCTCTTCAGCTGCCTGAAGGTCAGCACCTATTAGATGTCAATCATAAAATGCAATGATAAGTCATAATCCTAATTGTTGTCGTCCTCACCCGAAGTCATTATCATCGTCATCGTCGTCGTCATCACCAAAGCCACCACTCTCAAAATCCTCAATTTGTGCTTTGCGTCGGCGTTCCTTCTTCTTCTTTCCTCACTTTGATTTGAGTCGATGTTCAAAGAGCATCTTAACGACAGAAGTGAAACATTAGAAACATCCGCGAAACACGAGATGACAACATCATGGCGAATGAACTAAAAATCAGTATAAAAAGTAAGAACAATGAACTGCAAATAAACAAAACTTTAAAGACATCAATGATCACAATAGTAAACACTGGATCATTCGGTCAGCTATTAAATCGGTCGGTCGGTCGGTCGTTCGATCGGTCGGTCGGTCGGTCGGTCGGTCGGTCGCATTCGTACGTCAAAGTAACGTCGGAGTCAACGGCCCTGACGTCCATATTATGTCGCTAAACACTCGATAAAACTAACGTTTTCGCCAGTTATACACACCTTTAGTACGCCTGTTCCGCATCTATTTAAGCATCATTTAAAATCATTTGCTACAATAACTCCGCCATTGCCTTGTTTAGGGGTAGTGCCAGTTTCAAGGCTGGAGGAGGGCGACGGCAACGGCCTTTGATGCCATTAGCTGTCGTTAAACTGAGGAACTAATACTACTACTATTTGCTACACTTAAGTGGGGGTTTTCTAAATAGTTGAAGGAAAGGTCGACGTCAACGGTCTTGGTAGCCATAAAATGCCCTTTTAAACTGAAAATAAAATATGTATACTTTGTAATAGCAATGGTATTTCATGGAGACTCACGACAAACATATGATCTTAAAATCCGAATGTCAACTTTGAACTTTAATATGGAGTAAGGTAAGGACGGCGTTAATGGTAAGCAACGGAATACCACCCTATGACTGAATAGGCAATAGAAACGAAGACATAAGGAGATTTAAACGAAAAATGAGGACAGTTGTGACTTTGACAAATGACCGAGAAGAATGGAGATCATTTTTCGCACCCACACGACATGTTTCAGAAATTGATGACGAAGGACGACAATGATGTTAATGACGATGATGCTGATGACGACGACGACGATGATCATGCTGCAGAAATATTTAATGCTGTTCAAATTCCAAATTATACCTGAGATCTCTGTTTATTATTTTTAATTGGTTATTGGCTGAACATGGATCTGTTGTTGAAACGTAAATGGTGTTTCTTTTGTCTGATGCTTGAACTGAAAATAGTCGGATTCATTTGTTCTGTGAGTTGTTGTGCTTCACGATAGAACGCCGTCGGAATCAAGATGGCGATTAGCATTACACTGGCCAACACATAATTTGTTGCCTCAAATGTTAGAACTGTTTCTGGGTATATTTGACCTGCTGATTCCAGAAAAGGCACCAGTTTTCTCCCAGCAGGTCTAGTTTTCGAGATATAGAACATTATGCCATATACCAGTCCTTGCCTCTGCTCGCCCATAAAACATAAGGCTATAGCTATAATTATGTAGTGCTCAATTTATTATGTGATACACTAAATAAACATAATAATACAAATACTTAAAAGAAAATGGTAGTACCTGAAACTGTACTTATATGATACCAAACAGAACAAGTTTGTTATAAAAATTTCAAGTCATTCGACACCGAAGAAGCTCCTTTTGTACGATTTCCGAGTGTGGCATCTGCCGGAACAATCGCGCATAATATTCCAACAATAGTCTGCCATCATGTGTGCATCCCATCTTCCTTGATATCGATTTTCCATTGTTTTGATGTCTTGGTGAAATCTTTCACCTTGCTCTTCGCTGAAGTCACCAAGATTCTCTGGAAAGCGATCTAAGTGACTGTGGAGATAATGGACTTTAATGCTCATGTTGCAGCCAAGCTTGTTGAAATGAAGAAGCATATCCTCTACTAGTTGTGCATAATTGTCTGCCTTCTTGTTGCCAAGAAAATTTTTAGTTACAAGAACAAAGGAAGACCAGGCACAAGATTCGATTTCATTCATTGATGGTATGAAAAGTGGGTCATTCACAAGTTGCCTGATCTGTGGACCATCGAAGATTCCAGCCTTCAATTTTTCCATTGTAATTCCTGGTAACTTGTGTACTATGTATTCGAAGCATGAACCTTCTTTATTCAAAGCCCTGACAAATTGTTTCATCAGGCCTAGCTTTATATGTAGTGGTGGCAGTATGATCCTATCTCGTGCCACCAAAGATTCCTTGATTACATTTTGAGCTCCAACCACCATGTCTTTCCTCGAAGGCCAATCTTTTCTTGTCCAATGTTCATGCTTGGCTCTACTGTCCCAAAGACACAAAAAGCAGGGATACTTTGTGTAGCCACTTTGTTGACCAAGGAGGAAATTTACCATCTTCAAGTCTACACAAATTACCCATTGATGTTCTTTGTATTTTATCTTTTCCAGTACTAAAGAGATGGCATTGTACTCTTCTTTCATCCTGGTGGAGTGACCGATTGGAATAGAACCAAATTTGTTGCCGTTATTTAAAAGCACACATTTCAGACTACGTTTTGAACTGTCGATAAAAAGACGCCACTCATCTGGGCTGTAATCCGACAGACCAATTTTCTTCAATAAGTTGCTGATGTCATTACAGAATACTAGGTTGTTGTCTTCGGTAAAGAATGGCAGCAAATCCTTTTCTCTGTTTCTATAAATTGTAATTTTCGTTCCAGGCTGAAGTGCATTCTTTTCCTTTAGTCTGGACGCAAGCAATTCAGAGGACTCTTTGGAAAGATTTAAGTCCCTGATCAGATCACTCAACTCTTTTTGGTCAAAACGTTCACTGTGTGAAGTTGATTGGAAATCACTGTCACTGCCCCCACTTTCTTCACTTTCGTCATCTTGTCCGATATTGGACATGCAAGTGTCATCGTCTGAGAGCTGAGGTAGTTCGCGAAAAGGTGGAACTGGTACAATATCCGAATGCGGAACAGGTCTCCTGGCTGAAGGTATATCAGGGTAAGACAACTTGTGACGATTATTTCGATTGATGCCTATGATATTAACCATACAAAAGTAACAGTCGTCGAAGTGGTTTATCTGTTCCCTCCAAACCATCGGTACACCAAATTTCAGGCAGCTTCTCTTTCCAATTGTCCAGTGGCGCAATTGTTCAATACAAGTTTTGCATACTGTATGAGGAGCCCATTGCTTATCTTGATCTCCAAGTTTGACACCAAAATAACCTACATATGCTCTTTTTACAAACTCAGAAATCAGTTTCCTGTTTGCTTTTAGTGTGTATTCCCCACAAATGGAGCAGAATATGTCTGGATGGTTAATGCAGCTCCGTCTGGAAGTAGCCATAACCTTAAGGATGTTCGCATCTGAGGAATTAAATGACTAATCTAAAAAATAGTAAGAACATGTAGTTATTTAATGCTCACATTCACATATTGTTCTTGCGACCAACTCTTAATATGCCCTAAGACGACTGCGGCTGCTCTAGCTTTCAGGAGGCGGTTTATATAGGCTATAAATGCTGACTTCAGCATAATCTATTTACATAGTTCGAAACCATGAAACGCTGTATAAGCACAAATAAATTCTAAATGAGGCCATGAATTTAGTGCTGAGTAAGCTGTAGGCTACGGAATAGTTATTTCGTTGAATCAGCAATATCTCAGCACGCGGCAAGATATGCTGATTTTACATTATAAGGATGTAGGCATTATATGAATCAGCAAGAATTATAATTAGCCATAAATAAAGCTTTTTATGACATTTTAGTTTTGCCAAAGACATCGTTTAAAGAGTGGACTGGGTTTTCTTTACAAAATCGACGATATCTCAGAAACTAGACCTGATGCACTCAATCCAATGACATTTTCTGAATCAGCGCCCAAAATTACCCCAAGAACAGGTCTAAAACCGAAGGCAACAAGAAAAAAAATTTTTTCTGTTGGCCAGTGTTATCGATTAAAGTGATTTAAAACCAACTTTGTGAATGATTTGTTTGAAGAATAATTGATATATGATCATTGATGAAGCGTCTGTTAGGAACCTCTCTGTGGAACCTCTCTCTCGGGTCTAATCAGTGTTGGAGTTTTAGAAGAAGCTATAGTTGTGTGCCTGTAGTCGAATGAGCCACATGCTGCTGGAAGGAACTTTCATTCACGGAAGAGGGTTAATGCGTCATTCTGAATTCCTGGTCTGTAATAGGTCCAGAATAATGATTGCTAACACGTTCTATCCAATCTAAGAAAACTTCTATAGCGCCGTTATTATAATGTACTCGATCGTAGCTGGAAATGAAACTTAAGTGAAACATCACAATCTGCGGGAGAAGCCTCGTCAAAATCCGATCGATCATGAGATACTAGACAAGTTAAAGCAGAAGACTATTAAAGAGCTGAAGAAAACGCATGTGTGTGTTGCCATACAGTATGTGACAATATGTAGGCCTATGTGCGAATATAGCGGAGAATGACAACTGGGGATTGTGGTGGGGATAGGATGTCGACCATTCAGACACATTAGTCTTTGAATACCAGATGTTCGTCCTTGGAGAAAGGCTTAATTATTGAAGACTTATCTTTTCCAGCTACCTGCGCTTTTTAGGTGATTTAAATAATTAGCGCTATATAATTAACGATAATAACAATGAAAAGGTGTCCTGTTGGATATCTGCTGCCTCTTTGTCTGTTGGTGTATTGCTGCCCCTAAACCAAATGGGGGAGGGTGCTAACCGACATTTGACGTGAAAGAGAGACTCAATCGCTGTCATATGCGCCACTGCAGACGTACTATTAAAAATATTTGCTAACTGCTAATCTGGGGCCAGCCATGCTAAGCCTTTCTTCATTCAGAGCATTTGTACAACGCACACATATACTGTATCTATATATTCTGCCTCAGCAATTTACCTGTAGACTGTGTAAACAGGTACTGAAAGAGAGAGAAAAGTGGTAGTGAAAGAGAGAGAGAGAGAGATGAAGAGGAATGGAGGAAGACATGGACAGACTGAGATAAAAAATGAAAGAGAGAGAGAGACAGGAGAGAAAGAGAGAGAGAGAGAGACAGTAGAGCAAGAGAGAGAGAGAGAGAATGGCTGCAGGACTCCTGAATCGGAAATATGGGCAAACTTAGGAAGCCAGAAATAGTTTATCTGCGTCATAGGGCGGTTCGGTGGCCGATTGGTAACACGCTGGCACGAAGAGCGGAAGGAAGCGGGATCGAATCCCGCTTGCCCCATAAAAGGTCGACTCAGCCGCTACTCGCCAGAGGGCAGTAGTAAAATGAGTAGCAGTTTCACTGCGTAGATAACCTTGGGTTCGGCGGGTAAGACTTGCCATCTACCGCCGATGTATGGTCACTAGTGGCCACCTAAGGACTGATGGCATTGAAACCGGAGATCAGTACCGGCACCTACGGGCGTTGAACCCATGGTGGAATCTATATCTCTGTCATAGGCGTGGAAACAGGAAGGAGTTTTCAGGTCAAAATCTGTGACTTCAGTGCACAACGGCCCATCCTTCTGTCCAACCCCAAAGTAAGGCTGACAAGATAGGAGGCTAAATAATTTCTATGTAAGGGTCGTTATAGCCAGCAAGTTGTATTTAGACTTTCTAAACAGATTGAAAATAGAAACAGGTTCTTGTTAGTAAACTCCAAACGAATTCGAGACACTTGACGATTGCACGTGAGTTCACGTAGTGTTGTGTTTTCTCTTTGCTTAATTAATTAGAGAAGAGAATAAATGGCCACGGACAGCCAACTGTATATGGCGAGTATTGTGACAATGGTGTTGGGTAGGGATTGGCACTCGCTGTCTGAAACTCGTAATCGGCTGTAGTTGACATTTGCTCTGTAGGCTGTCGACGTCTGAGGCCTCGAGGTTCTGTCCAAAGGCGTCGGCGCGGTTTTCAGGCTGAGGTGGGATATTGACGCCACCAGAGATTGGAAATTCCGTCGACCTCTTTTAGAGATCTTTAAAGACCGTTTTTTGAAGATTCCGAAATTTCTGAAGACTTGTTGCTCATCGCGGTTTGTGTGGTTTATACTGCGATCGCCCTTCAGCCTCCAGGGTGTTTTAGCCCAACCGAAAAATAGCCATTAAAATTGTAACCGTTAGGTAAAAATGGCAAAGATTAAGACAGTGGCTTGTGCGCTGGTTGGGCCTCGATCAGAGCCTAGACTATACATAGGCATATATATATATATATATACATATACATATATATATGCCTATGTAGGCGAATGCGTTGTTGTATGGAATATCGTCTTTGAATCTTAACAAGCTCCAGATGATTTAAAAACTCTTTTGCTTCATCAAATGCATTAAACTGCGTTCGTCAGCTTAACTGGCTTCCTCTTAAATGGCATATTGAGCAGATAGCGTGCTTGACCTTTAAAGCCGAGAACATCTGCCTTCCTTCCAGCTTATCTTTTGTACATTTGCAGCTTAATGCATTTGACGACAATCGAGAACCATGATCGAGGCCTCAGAGACCACAACCTCCTTCAAAGCTGTCTACGCTGTCAACTGAATGCAGTTAATGTGGAAATTATTTGAGAAACCTTTATATTACAGGGCATTGTACTATGCACTCAAGGACTTGAATTTATATAGCGCATGTATAAACGTAAATTTATGTAGCTGTAGTTCATGAGAAACTGACAAGAGGCTCTCCCGACCTGACAACAGAAAAACAAGAACAAACAGACCACGTGGTCTTAGAACGGAGCATAATGAAGAGGCCAAGAGAGACCAAAGAGTTGGCGCCACATAATTTACGGGTCTCCCTGACGCAGGTCTTGTGTAGCGCTCAGAAATTTCGGAGATTTGCATGTATGTGTTCAAGCGTATCTAACTATGTATGTATGTATGTATGTATGTATGTATGTATGTATGTTTGTTTGTTTGTATGTATGTATGTATGTATGCATGCATGTATGTATGTACGTGTGTATATGTATATATGTATGTATGTGCGTATGTATGTGTGTATGTATGTGTATGTATGTATGTGTGTATGCATATATGTATGCGTGATTGTATGTAGTACTTAATGTATTACTTCTCTCAAGAGTGTTGGGTTAGTTTATTGTTTCCTTTACAGAAAATACCGTTTAGTCGGATGTCGATATTAAATGCCTCCTCCTCTTCCTCCTCCTACATATCCTCCTTCCACCCCTCTTCCTCCTCTTCTTCCTCTTCTTCCTCTTCCTCCTCTTCCTCCTCTTCCTGTCCACTTGTGGTTTCTGCGCTGAAGGCTTGAATGGAGCCCCGAATGTCAGATTCTGGCTCCCTCATACAGCAAGGTAATTAACGGCGTCTAAATGGCCACCATGCTGCCGTTGCACAAGGAGAGAAGAACGTTTCGTATGTGTTTATTTTCGCAAAGTTAAGAACATTTTAAGTTTCTGGATTTACTGTTTGGTCAGATGAAGTGTAGGAGATTTCTTTGTGTTATCTGAATTTTGTGAATGTAAAAATCAAACGACTGACTGGATGAAGATAAACCTGAATTAATGCTGGTAAAGAATTTGCTTCTACACTTGACTTTTTAGACTGCGGGAGGGTCAAGTGGACGACACTTTGAACCGTATAATTAATTATTCCTGTTTTTGTTTATAAATTTAATGATCTGTTGTGTTAATTTACTCGCAGTTGGTAAAAAGAAGTTCATTTAGTACTTGATTCGTATAAAGGAAGAAGTTACTGGTCGTCGATGCGATTGTGGTTTCTCCGTCTAGGCCTCAGATGTTGTTTGCTGCCATAGACTATAGAATGTTGGACTTTTTATTAAAGTTTTGCAAAGGTCGTCTAAGACAGATGTAATGTTACCTGACTGTCTATGGGAATGGATAAGTACTTCTAGGACTCTGCATGAAAGTGACTTTGATATGCAATTGCTTTTGTTGAAATTAGGTTTAACTTAAGATAATGGGTATTTTCACTGTTAGACGTGTTGAGCATTTGTTGAGCTGTTATTAATAAGTCAATTTGTGGCTGATTACAAGTTTCAGTTGAACATCTGACCAAATATTTAGAGAGAACCCCAAAGTGAAAAGAATTCGTCTCATCGACTCTTTTTCAATAGCGACTATCTCTAAATATTCGGTCACCTTGTTCTAATTCAACGTGTTCCCATCTCTCTGAACAATTCTGCCATTGAACTGGAAAATTTATTCTCAGTTAAAATGAATGATATTTAGTTTAAATGATGATTTATGTTAATAGTTTTTGTTTGCAGAAATTGGAAGTAATTGCTTCTGTCAAAGCAGACAGTGTGTCTTGTCAGCGAAAGAGTCACCTGACCAGTTGAATGTCGAGACTCAATGACCGGAGGAGTAGATGGTGCAAGTGATTTCTACTTTCTTCTACTCCTAACTTTCTTCAATGACTGCAGAAGACACTGGTAAACGTTTCATTTTTGTTTAATTCCTTTTACTGACATTAATGAGGAGATAGTCTGAGCTAATGGCGGTTGCTTGCTTGAACTCGCAGGATCTAGATTCCACCAGATGTTGAAATAATCTGAGAATTTCTGAAGTGACATTGTGATGATGGTTGCGACTAAGCGAAATTGGAGGAAGGGAGGAAGAGAACGAAAAGAGAAGAATGGAAGAAGACAGTGAAAAGAGAAGAAGGCAGCGAAAATGGAGGAAGGGACACCCTACATACACACGCACGGACGCACACAGTTGTACACTAAACATACCATGATTACCGCTAATCATAATAATGTGTACGTAGTTATGCGTCATTTTGACATTCCGCCCAGTTACACACAATCTTCGCTTTTAATGAACTCAGTGGCCCAGGAAGTGTTGAAAAGTTGCATGAGCCAAACACAGACCTAAGTTGGACAAAATTATACATTATATCCGATAAAATTTATAAGAATATTTTTGTCATTTTTAAAATATGAAACTAAATAACTTCCGACATGCCAATTATAAAAAGTAGTCTAATATGCGATAAAGAAAACAATACAACTTTACCATAGACCCTTATAAAAAGGTGTCTAAGATGCAATAAGGAAGCCAATAAAACTTCACCCTAGAGCGCTATAAAAGGATGTCTAAGATGCATTAAGGAAGGCAATAAAACTTTAACAAAGAGCCTTATAAGAAGTTGTGTAAGACGCAATAAAGAAGACAATAAAACTTTACCATAGATCGTTATAAAAGGGTGTCTAATATGTATTAAGGAAGGCAATAAAACTTTAGCATAGACCCTTATAAAAAGGTGTGTAAGATGGAATAAGGAAGACAGTAAAACTTTAGCAAAATTCTTATAAAAAGGTGTGTTAGGTGCATTAAGAAAGACAAAAAACTTGGACAGAGACCGTTATAAAAAGGTGTCTAACATGCGTTTTGAAAAACAATAAAAGTTAAACAAAAATCCCTATAAACAGGTGTGTAAGATGCGCTAAGGAAGACAATAAAACTTTGGAAATGCAGTTTCATTGCCTTCCTGAATGCATATTAAACACCTTTTTATAGCCTGCATTGCTGAAGTTTTATTTTCTTTCTTAGTGCATGTTAAACACCTTTCTATAGGTTGCATTGCTAAAGTTTTACAGTTGTCCTTAATATATATATATATATATACTAAGATATTATATTACATAACCTTTTATAAGGGTCTTTGCTAAAGTTTTATTGTCTTCCTTAATACATCTTAGATACCTTTTTAAAGTTACATTGCCGAAGTTTTACAGTTGTCATTAATATATATCAGAATTGCCAATACAGGAGTGACGCAATCTTCCGGTTCCTGCGTTGAAGTTTGGCGATGTTAGATTTTGTAGCGCCGCAGCGGATAACGGTAGTCGAGTTTAGCTCTGACTCCACTACCAGCGACTTTCTTCAAAAGCTCCGGTGGCAATCATGATCAAACATGACTCATCTGTTTTATGTGGAAATACGATGCCTTGCAGATATCGTCGAACGTGCTGGTTAAATGTTAGTTTAGAGTTGAGCCTCACTCCAAGAACCCTCTAAAACATAGTGGTCTTTGGTGCACTAAGACATGCCTATCTCGCTGACAAACTTGCCAATCTTGCTATTCCTGATTACATTTATAATTGGATTATTTCCTTTCTAACCAACCGGACGACATTGTACAAAGTTCCACGACACCGTCTATACCTTAGTTGGCATAAATTCCAGTATTGTTCCTAATTGCTATGCTTACTTACTTACTTTTAAAACCTGTCACGCCTACAGTTTTAAAGTTCTTTATCCTGTACACCCCTTCGGTAATGGTCTAGTCCATTAAGCCGGAAGTTGATTTCCTGGGCGAGTTCTTTAAAGTTATGAAAGGGTTCATTCAGGTGTATTTGTTTTACAAGTTGTTGAAATACTGTAGAGTTTTCGGAATGCCTCTTTCAAAACGTAAATAAAATATTATTACGAAGTTGGTTAAAATTTGGTTTGTATTGTTTCTAATGCTTTTTATTAATAGGGCAGCGGATCCAGAAGACTTAATTAGAAGTTGTTTACTTTTGCAGGCTCTATGAATTCATGACTGTCCTTTAAATAATAATTTCCTGACTGTCCGGAGGTAACGTGTACTTCATAGGCTAGACAAATAACAGCCGCTACCTAAACGCATTTGTGTCCATAGTCTTTCTTTCAAAGAATTAAATTAATACGACTACAACGGAGTTTCAGCATTAATTAACGCGTAATTATATGTTCTTAAGGAACCACAAAATTATAAGGTTTTATGCAGTGAAAATGAATAATAGCGATTTTTTTGCAAAATACTAGAAATATATTATTCAACTTTTGTTTAGACCTAAAATTGATTCTGATTTACTGGATACGTTCTTACTAGTCAAATTAATTCGTTTTATACAAGCAGTGAATAGGCTGTATTTTGAATTTCATTTAGATATACAGTTGCCGAAGTCATTTTGGAAAAAGACGACGAATTTCAAAATGCCAACATTTATCTTGTTACCTTAAGAAGACACACAATGAAGCAGTGAGTAGCAAATTATTGCCCTCATTCATCAAAACAGTTCATACATGGAAAACTTATATGCTTTGGAATCAGAGTTTGGCGTCTAAATTCGAGTTTAGGTCATCTGATTCAGTGTAAACCCAACCAAGATTCGTTTGAATTTCTTTGTGACTCATTTCTGTGTCTGATTATTTGTTTTCTTTAGAAGTTTATCATTTTGAAATCAAAAGTCCATTTCTATCAGTAAATTATTTAATTTAAATTACATTGTTATCTGCTCATCAGTTCCAGTGTGAGAATGCAGGATTTTCATTTGAGTTCTTCTGGCTAAAGGTTATAACATAGAGACCCTTCGCTTCTACTCAACCAGCCATCTTTTCAGAATACATTTTCACTGCATATTTTTGCATAATTGTGCTTGTTGTGTGCCTGGCTGTCTACCTATGTGTTTCTGTCTGGCTATCTCTCAATGTGTCTCTGCCTGGCTGTGCATCTGTGTTTTTGTCTGTCTGTGTATCTGTGTGTTTCTGTCTGGCTGTTTATCTGTGTGTTTCTGTATGGCTGTGTATCTGTGTGTTATATATTTATATATATTGATTTATTATTACTTGTTTATTGAATTATTTGTTTAATAAGTGATGTAATTACCTTTTTCAGTTACCAGCACCAACCACACGCCGTCGACTACCCACAGATCGACGAGCAGGAGAGAGTGAGACAGGAATTGCTGTAAACCAAGGAATGGCAGACGAAGAACAACAACCATTTACGCTAATGAAATGCCAGATACGTTGTAAGTCCATCTGAGCAGTAAATTTTATATATATATGTATATATATATATTAATTATTTATTTAATAAGTAATTTGTTTAATTCCTTTTTCCAGTTTCAAGCCCACGCCACATTCCGACAACCAGCTACATATCGAGGACCAGCCATCAGACCAACGACCAGCTACAGACCGATGAGCAGGGGAGGGGAAGAGACAGTGGAAAGGCTGGAAACCGAGGAATGGCAGAAGAGGAACAACAGCAACCATTTGCCGGAATCAAATGCTAGATAACAATGTAAGTCTTTATCTATCCAGTAGATTTTATTTATATATATATATATATATAACTATTGTTATTTGTTTATTGAATTATTTGTTTAATATATAAGTTAATTACCTTTTTCAGTTACCAGCCCCATCCACGCGCCGACGACCAACCACAGATCGATGGGCAGGAGAGAGTGAGACAGGAAATTCTGGAAACCAAGGAATGGCAGAAGAGGATCATCAGCAACCATTTGCGCAAATGAAATGCCAGATACAGTGTAAGTCCATCCATACAGTAAATTGTATACTTAGTTAGTTATTTGTTTAATCACTTATGTTTTCAGTTACGAGCACTAGGCACATGCTGACAAACAGTCACAGACCAAGGCCAGCCTTACGCTGAAGGCCAGCCACATACAAAAGCTGGAAACCAAGGAAAGGCAGAAGATAAACAACAGCAACCATTTGCCTGAAACAAATGCCAGATACGATGTATGTCGTCATCTATTCAGTGAATTATATATATATATATGTATATATATATATGAATTATTTGTTTAATAAGTAATTTTAATTACCTTTTTCACTTACCAACACCAACCACGCGCCGATGACCAGCCACAGACCGATGAGGTGGAGAGGGTGAGACAGGAAATACTGGAAACCAAAGAATGGCAGAAGAGGAACAACAGCAACCTTTTGCACGAATGAAATGCCAGATACGGTGTATGTCCTTGTGTATTTAGTTAATAATATATTTATTTATTTAGTTATTTGTTTAATAAGTTATTTATTTATTTCATTATTTTTCTTCAGTTACAAGCACCAGCCACACGGTGAAAACCAGCTACAGACCAAGGGCCAGCCATCAGACCAACGACCAGCCACAGATTGATGAGCATGGGAGGGTGAGAGAGAGGCTGGAAACCAAGGAAAGGCAGAAGAGCAACAACAGCAACCATTTGCCGGAATCAAATACCAGTAAGGACGTAAGTCTTTATCTGTTTAGTCAATTATACATTTATTTAGTTAGTTATGTGTTTAATCACTTATGTTTTCAGTTACGAGCACTAGCCACATGCTGACAAACAGTCACAGACTAAGGCCATCCTTACTCTGAAGGCCAGCCACATACAAAAGCTGGAAGCCAAGGAAAGGCAGTAGAGAAACAACAGCATCCATTTGCCGGAATCAAATGCCTTATACGATGTAAGTCTTTGTCTATTTAGTAAATTATATAATATATATATATATTAATTATTTGTTTAATAATTTAATTAGTTTAATAATTTAGTTAGTTACTTTTTCAGTTACCAGCACCAGAAACAAGCCTACAAACAGGTATAACCGAGGACCAGCCATCAGAGCGACGACCAGCTACAGACCGATTAGCAGGGGCGGGCGAGAGAGAGTAAAGGCTGGAAACCGGGGAAAGTCAGAAGAGCTGCGACAGCAACCATTTGGCGCAATCAAATGCCAGATAACAATATATTTCTTTATCTATCCAGTAAATTATATAATATATATTTATATTGTCTTTGATAAGTAATTTATTTATATTACTTATTTTTTTTCAGTTTCAATCACCAGCTCCACGCCGACAACCAGCTAGAGACCGAGAGCCTACCACACGCCAATGAGCCAGAGAGGGAGGGAAAGAGAGAGATAGAGGAAAGGCTGGAAACCACGGAATGGCAGAAGAACAACAACAGCGACCATTTGGCCAAATGAAATGCCAGATAAGATGTAAGTCCATCTATACAGTAAATTATATATATATATATTATACATATATATAATATATTTTCAGTTTCAGACATCTGCCACACGCCGACAACCATCAAGAGACCGATGAGCCATGGAGGAAGATAGAGAGGAAAGGCTGGAAACCGGGGATTGGCAGAAGAGGAATAACTGCTACAATTTGCACGAATAATATGCCAGATGCGATGCAAGTCTTTATGTACTTAGTTAGATATATATAATATTTAGTTAGTTATTCGTTTACTAAGTTATTTATTTAATTACTTATTTTTTTAGTTACGAGCATCAGCCACACGCCGACAACCAGCTACGGAACACTATAAGAGTCTTTGCATCGTAATAGTTAAATGGCAGAAGTTAAGTGTCAAGCCTCGGGCGTTAGGTTTTAGGTGCTAAGCTCATTGTGTTATGCGTTTAGTCTTTAGTGTTAACTGTTCGTGCCAAGTATTAAGTGGTAAATGTTTAGGTTAAGTAAGAAGTTGCTTAGGTGGTTATTTCTTCCTTTGCAGATCTGCGCATCAACCCGTCGAAGACTGAATTTCTCATTTTTGGCACTCCACAGCAACTTAAGAAGTTTGAATGGCTTAATCCTTACAGTTGGGAGACTCACACATTGAATTGACTAATGTTCCTCGTGCCTTGCGCGTTGGATTTGATCCATGTCTCGCAAACTAAGTAAATGGTATTTGTAAGTCATGATACATGTCTATTCATGACATCCGCAAAATTAGGTGTTATGTCCTCACGTCTTCTAAAATATCCTTAGCTAATGCATTGGTCTCCAGTCGCCTTGATTACTCTAACTCAGTTCTTGTTGGTATCACAAAGTGAAACATGCAGAAACTCCAAAGAGTTCAGAACTCCTTGGCTAGAGCCGTAACATATACTTCAAAATATGAGCATATAACCTCTGTGCTTGAATCTGCATTGGCTTCCTGTTTAGCAAAGGATTTGTTTCAAATTGGGATTAGATCCAATATAAATTTGTTATGACTCTTTTTACGTACGTTGCAAAAGTATTGCAGTCTTACTAATAGTTGTCCAAGTCATCTGCTTTACAAAAGGCCGAATCTGACAACCGGAATTTCGCACCATTTTGTGTATTTCACTGGGTGTCAGAATGTGTGTGTGAATGTTTGTTAGTGCACATTTGAAAGCATTTGTCTAGCAATGTTTGCTCAGAAAGGCAGCTTGTGTTTTCATTGTTGGTAAAATCCTGAATTTCTGTCTGTGTTGTCTTAAGGGAAATTTTGAAGGATGGTTAAATCGAGCTTTGCTCAGCTCGTCAACTGCAACTCACAGTCGGTCGTTAAGGAGGAAGCCAACAAGCAGCTCATGTGAGTTAAAGTTGCTTGTGACTCCATCTGGGATGAGTCGTGACTGGATAATTTAAAAGAATAGAGTTGAACTTTATCTTCTATACTGACCGTAATAATTAAAATGAATAAAGTTGACTTTTATCTTCTGTTGAGACCAATGACGTAGATCTCCAACAAATGCCAGACCATTGATTTTAAATTCGGAATTTCCGTTTACATAGATCAGTTCTTGTTGAGGCCTTAGTTCCGTTGGTCGTCGTCTGTGAGCCACAAGTGACATCCTTGTCGCAGCCATCTCCTTATTCTTATGCTTCTGCTTGAACCCAGACTGCGGGTTTTTGTGACAACAGTCAATCGCTGGTGACGACTGCATGTGGTGCCGCAACATCTCTGTATGACCTCTGAATGTTGTTGAGTGTGAATCGAGTGTTTTGTGTTTATGTCAGACTTCAGCTGGAAATGGAAATTCGACGTCAGTTGCAGAACAAACGATCATCCAACAACCCCCTGAGCGAAACCTGGATAAGTGCAAACAACTGACCAGGAGGAGGAGGAAAAGCAGGAGGAGGAAGGGGCGCTGGTGCCCTGTCGTCGCATTTGGTTCCCGGAGCACCAGCATCGCAGATTCGAGCTCAAGTGCTGCCCTCTGTCTGTACTCAGTGACTACGCACATGTCGTCAGCCGCCGCCGCTCGGTCGTGGAAAGACGAGGTGATGTCACCCTTGTAGGAAGTTGCTTGTCTCGGATCAGTCAGTCCAACCACCCGTCCGTCCTCTATGCTGCTCTCTCTTGCTTCTCATCATTTCTTTCATTCATCAAGTTCATTCAGAGCATTTATATAGCGCCCTTCAAGATGTCTGATAGCAGTGCTCCCCCAGCAAAAGAGAAGAAATTTCGACCGCTGCTTACAGATGCTTCTGTTAATTAATTAATAACTTCTATCGCACGTTGATCTAACGCACAAAGCATCAGTCGATGGCGCTTCAAAAGCAAGCCGCAGTCATCCCTAAGCGGGAAGACATGCAGGTGGAAAGGGAGGTGAATCCAACAGCTGGAAAGCTTTTGTCATCTTCGTTCTTGCTATCTCCTCATCATGGACGTCTGACTGACCTTCATTGTTTCAGCACTTCTTAATCAACGTCAAAAAACTTCCAGACTTCTTTCTAATTTACTCTTGTAGATCTTGATCATGTGATCTTGTGTCCAGAGAATTGCTGCTTAATTAACTTTGGTACCTAGAGCTTCTCATGGTTAACTTCGTTTTGAAAAATTCGTCAATCTTTAGGTGCAATATTTGCAACAAATGAAGATGGAAAAGACGACGACAGCACTTTGCCGATGATGTCTGGCTACCAGTCCAAATACTTGATGACCCGTGAGCCAGAATCAAACCATAGGACCAGCGCAGAAAATGACCTTGGCGCCATCCAGCGAAGCCACCCAGATGGCAACGTCTCGAGAGAATCTGCTGAATCTGCTTTGGAGTTACAAGTCCTGAGTCAGATCTACGAACTCTTGCAGACTACGTGACATTTGTCGCAGTCCATTGAGCCACAGTAGGAGCCTTTTGTAGAGATGCTGTTACATGACAATCTCACAAGGAGAATTCCGGTCTTTATGAGAATTCGACCGTCGCTGCGGCCGAATCTTTTGCCTTTGGGAGGTTTTCAGAAAACCTTCTAACAACAAAGGATATTGAATTCATCATTGAATCAAATGTTATGGATCAAATACGGCTTTTGTTTCGGATATTCGTCTTTCCAGTTGAGTGCCTTGGATCAGTGACTTGTGATTGTAGTAGTATTTAGACGATATTATTGTGTCTTTGCGCTTCAAGGTTCTGCTTCAGCCGTTATCTGTCTACTGTGGGCCTGCATCATTTACGAGATCTCGATCATTATTTCTAGTCAGATCTGATTTCTTATTCAGCTAAACCGATTAAATCTTGTTAGAATTTAGATTCGCTTTTAACGGGAGATCAAATGGTATTCAGCGTAAGTCGCATTTTGCACACGACGTTTTCTATTCGTCGGGTTTTCCATTTGTTATTCGTTTTCTCTGTTCTGACTGAACGGCTGATTTGCCAAATCTGTTTTTTACTTACGAAATGATTTTCCGGTAATTTAATTTAAAACGTGCATTTTATTAAAGATCTGAGAGCAGCTGTGACCTACTTTGTCTGTTCCTGATTGGGTAGCAGTATTGTCCATCCACAGGTCATCTGGTTTGCAGGTTCTATGGTTTTAGCACTTGGAAAAGATTTCTATTGGCAGCTTTAAAAATGGTTGTGTCTAGTAAGTATTTAGTCAGTCAAAGAAGATTCATGTGTGACTTGAGTCTTAAGATGAATGGTTTTAGTATCTTGCAGATGCTCGGTCTGTTGTCGAAATTTTCATAGACTGCCGTTAACATTTTGATGCTCTTAAATTAAATGTCTTGAATATTAATATGACTTTGTGTAGATTCATATTCTGTAACCGTTTGTTATTACCTCGACTTCTGTTGAGTATCTACTTTAATTGCATCTTTCGTCGTTGTCGTCGTCATCATTAGTAGTCGAACGAAGAAGTTAGCTGTAAGTTGCTTTGTTGTCTGTTGGCGGTGGCTGCAGTTGTACGGTTGCCTTAGTCGCCCTCTACTGCATCTCCTCTTCCTCATCGCCCTCCTTCTCCTGCTTCTCGTCTTCCTCATCGCCTTCCAGTTTCTCCTCATCGCCTTCCCTCTCCTACTTGTTCTCGGCGGATTCGCGATTAGTATGTAGTGGACGGTCCACAGGAACGACATTTGGCAGCTGTTACGTCGTTTAACTACTACAATTCTCATAACATTAGGCTTTCCTTAGAGAGGCCTTTAAAAAGCTCTTTCGACGCAATAACTGTGACCCACTCGTCAGTTTCGTTCATTTAATCGATCGTGCGTTTGCGTTTTACAGTAACACTGAAAACTTACAATCTTAAGCTCGAAATTTCTACAGCGTCTAACGAAAGCTAAGTCACAGGAACCAGCTTAGTCGCAGGCTCTCGATCAACACAAAATCGATAAGCAGGAAAGGTTCGTTTCCAGGTCAAGATCCAAGAGTCTGGCAGACACAGTCAGACGGTTATGGTGGATGGTGCTTGCAACTGGAGGGGGAAGAGATACGGGGAAGAGGAAGAATCAGGATAGGATTTGACAAAGAGGATTGTTTTGAGTTAAACACCTGCGCAGAAATTGCAATAGGCGAAGTGAAAAAGGTAAGGAAATGTTTATCATCCAATCAGCTGCCTTCAAATTAATTATTTCCTTCAACCTATAGACACAGCCGGTCGTAACAGCTTTTCTCTGCCCTTCCCTCTCTCTCCCTCGGCCACTGAATCGCGTCTGTCGTCTCTGGAAAACCACTGACCGATGCAACATTAGTCGGTAAACTGGGTCTTAGATCTGTCGTCTAAACTCAGGCTACGTATTCTTACTTCAAACATGCAGTTCATCTGGCACGAATTGATAACAAAAAAGGGACAAGTATCACTGCGGCGCGTTAGCATTGCATTTCTTCAGTCCCCCTTTTCATTTGCTCCATTCTGGACTCGTGTTGTCCTTGACCAGGAATTAACGATGGCTCAGTAAAAAACCTTCTGGTAGTCGCTTCTATTTTCACTAGTCTTTTCCATTCTTTTAAATTCAATGCTTCTGCCACTCTTACCCCTGCATTCATTCATACTTTCTTTCGTTCATTCAGAGAATCGTAATCGTAATTCCGAGATTTCTACAGCGCCAAACGAAAGCCGCGCCGCGGGGACCAGCTTATTCACAGGCGCTCAGTCAAAACGAAATCGAGAGGCAAAAGGGTTCGGTTCCAGGTCAAAATCCAAAAGTCAGACGGAAAAACAGCGTGGCAGCTATGGGGAGTGGTGTTTGGGATTGGAGAGGAGAGAGAGATAAGAGGAAGAAGGGGTATCATGATAGGATCTATGAAAGAGGAATCTTTTCAGTTTTGAGTAAAAGGTCGAATCAGAAATTGCAAGCTTTGGAGCATCGATGAGTTTGTGTGATGGGTCAGGAAACTGTCGCAGTTCTGGGGAAGTTTATTCCAGAGTGGTGGGACAGCTTTGACTATGGGGCGATTACCAAATTTTAAGGATGAGGTGACGGGAGGGCGGAGAAGTGTTAGTGCTGAAAATAAGAGGGTTGAGCGAAGCGGTTGTATTGTAAATAACTGGCGAAGATAGGAAGGTTGGGAAGATTGAAGTGTGTTGTAGGTAAGTGATAGGACTTTATACTCAATTCGTTCAGGTATTTTAAGCCAGTGTAGTGATTTAAGAACAGAAGTTATGTGATGGTGTTTGGGGATTTTGGTGACAGCACGAACAAGAGCGTTCTTTATGGCTTGAAGGCGGCTTACTTGGGTGGAGCCTATGTTCAGGAATAGTGAATTACAATAGTCTAATTTAGCATGGACTATGGATGTGGCGATGGTTGATGCAGTTTTAAAGTCAAACAGGCGGATTCTGCGAAGGTCACGGATATGCATAAAGCAAAAGCAGAGAGATGGGTAACGTGATCAGAGAAGCTGAGGTTTTGGTCGAAGCTCACACCTAAGTTACGGACAGAAGAGTTAGTGTTAAATGTGTGTGTGTGCAGGCAGAGTCCAGGCTGAACGAGATAGAGGGATCTGAAATTTTCTTGAGCTGGTCGCGTAGGCCTATAAGTATGAATTCGGTTTTGGATGGGTTCAAGCACAGGAGATTAGATGTCATCCATGGGGAGATCTGGGTAACCATACGAAGAAGATGATCTATGTATATAGCGCTCCTCCGACAGACCTACTCAAGAAAAATCCCAGTTCAACCCTGGGGAAAGAGAGCAGTTGATGAAAGTGTATGCGGCGTCCCTGGTTACAAGAAAACGCAACGCATTGCTGCGAGTAGGATTGTCACTGTATCTATGCAGACCTTCCCTTGGGACGAATAAGACAGTTGAGACGGGTGCAGTTTAAAAGAACTAGCTAGCGTGACTTCTAACTTCAGTATAGTTTCGGGTTAGATACAATACAGTTGACATTTAGTACTGCCGTGCAAATGGAAAACTGTATATTAATAGGGCCCTAAGTGGACTTTGAAACCGGACAACAGGAAACATTACATTATTACCGAAAGACAGACTAGAAGAGGTACGTTTAAAGTTTAGAGCAAAAGATGTTTACTTCGTTGGCTGCCCATCCCACAGCGCACCTGTTTTAAAATCGCACTGAGTTTAGCAGTATAGGCTGAGTATTGGACCATATGTCCCTACTCGGATCTGGATGGCTGTCGATCCCATCGCAACTCGAACCGGGACAGTTGTTCTCTTTACACAAACTTTGACAACACAAACGTCGGGCCATATCGCTAATTAGGTCATCGACTTAGAATGGATTTCTCTAGAGCTGCGTCTTCTGTCTAGGAATATTCCCAATGCACCTTCTATGAATGCTTGAGAATTGTTCTATTTCGCCGAGGATCGACTGCGAACACTTCTGACCAGATATCATGAGGATGTTCTGTGTAAAGACACTGGACGAATCAGATTGAGTTGCGATCACGAGACACACCATGCGCTTAAAACAACGATTTGAAACTGTTATTTAACGTCGGACACTTGCTCTGGCAATTGCCAAACACTGTCGAAAAGCCTCCTCGCTACATAACGATGCTACGTAAAAGTTGTCGTTAGTACAATTGCAATTACATCAATGCATTGGAGAAGGCTGGACTAAACCCGACTGATCAGACGTCAGGCTACAGTGGGTTTACAAGTTAAAACAGATAAAGTTAAGCATGGACCTCGCCGAATGACATTAAAGAACTAACAAAACGCACAGAACTGGGCAGTGAATTCGAAAGCACTGGACAGTCACCGAGAAACTCCGACATCCGAACAGTTACTTGGTGCGAGGCACAAGAATCGTTGGTTGATCATCCATAAAATACACGACGAGCCTTCGATGAGCCATGACGTGTTACGATAACCGCACGAGCCATGCCGTCTCTATTTCGGCAATGAATGACATTGTGGATTATTTCCTGAAGAAACGGAAGCAGACGCGTCGAAGTCTTCGTTGCCTTCAGCCTCAGCAGGTAGGACCCAATTAGCAACTGTCTTCATTATTTAAGGAAATGTTCGACTTTATAAGTGTTAGTGAAATACAGGCGTCATGGTGGTAGTGGTGGTGGTGTTGGTGATGATGATGATGGTGATGATGATGATGGGTGACGGTGATGATGTTTTGCCGAATTGCTACTGCGGTCTATGGATTTCTTTGCTAAGAAGTTGATGAAAGAAGTTGTAACAGAGGAGGAGGAGGGGAGGACAAGAAGAAGGAGGAGAAAGAGGAGGAGGAGGAGGAGGAGGAGGAGAAATAGGACGAGGAGAAGGAGCAGAAAGAGGAGAAGAAGGAGAAAGAGGAGGCGGAGGAATCCGTTTCCTTCGTTTGTTGTCATTGGAGCCCATTTCATTTGAGCCTCGATCGACTCATTAGATTCGCATCAGATACGCACGTACACACACAAACACACGCAGACACACACAAACACACGCAGACACACACAAACACACGCAGACACACACAAACACACGCAGACACGCACACATACGCAGAGCGACGCAATCGACCGATGGAGAGACGACGGTGGCGACAGTTAGACGATGAAGACAACTGAACGACAGTTGACTTTGACTCTCATCGCCTAAAGCCTCTTTCTCTGACCTTCAGATCACCAGTTCGTTTCTTTATTTCTGTCTGTCTGTCTGTCTATGTCTCTTAGTAATGCAACGAAGTCAAAGACGTCGTTTGAGGATGAGGAGGAAGAGAAAGAGGTGGTGGCATTCGAGGAGGAGCGGGAGGGGGAAGGGGAGGAGGAGGAGGAAGGATGGAAAGTGGAGGATTAGGAGAATGAATGGTTGGTGTTTACGGTAAGAATCGGAAGAAACGTCAGATCGCCTAGAAATTCGATTGATTTGCTTCTGAAAATAAAGATGGCGGACGAACTGCCATCGCGTGATATCTCATCGGCGACCACATTAATTAGTTCGCTGCACAGTGGCCCGGGAAGTGTTTAGAAGTTGTGTGAGCCAAACTCAGCCAAGTACAGATCTAAGGTGGATAAAATTATACATTTTATGTGATATAATCTAAAAGAATATTTTGTCATTTTTGCAACTACTGGAAAAGAATATTTCGTCACTTGCAACATTTTTTACGTAATATCAGGGTATATATCACTGTATTATTTTTTATAGTATTAATGTTTATTCAGTGGCATAGGTCGATATCTCTGTTTTCCAAGAAACGTTGTGTGAGCATGCTTCTGCCTCGGCGTCACACAGCCAAAACTTGTGTGAGCATCGGCACCTTTGCGCCATGGCTCTCGGGCCCCTGAATCCGCGTTATTTAAATCGGTTTCTAATTAAAATCCGACATGTAACGGTTGGTTGGTGTCTCAAATGAAATCACAATATTTTCACAGAAGCTAGACAACGTTCTTGCTGCTTTGTCTGTCTGTCTGTCCGTCCGTCCGTTCGTCCTAGATAGATACACAGATAGATACACAGATAGATACACAGATAGATAGATGCACAGAGAGATAGATACATAGACAGATAGATACACAGATAGATAGATACACAGACAGATAGCTACACAGACAGATAGATAGATACGTAGATAGATACGTAGATTCTTGCGACTGAACATTGTAGAATTTATTTGAATGTTAGTTTTTTGCGAAGTAGTAGGTCATTTCTTTTCTTATGGACAGATGTTGTTTGCATTTTAGTTAAGAATTGATTAGCTGCTCCTATACAAAGCATTAGGCATCTGTATATTAGTGTCTTCTAGGCTGCCCTCAATTAGCTGGACCTGGGCCCCATTTCGCATCCACTTAAGCGTTCGTGCTATTTACACTTGCAATGATTATTCTTAATCTGGAGCAGTGAACACTTACAGTATTGATAAATGGAAGGTTGGGTGGGTGAGCTGAGGTCACCTGGCCTCGCGAAAACTCCAGGCCTTCGTCTATTTAAGGCACGCATGAAACGCCATTTATTGTACTCGCGGAGTTAAGTTATTCGCACGGTTTATCATTGTTTCACTTTGCACTGCACTGTTCGAGGTTTTTTTGTTTAAAGTAATATTTTATTTTGAACCAATTTTGAACTTATATGCCGCGTTGTGTTAGCCACCTATATGTGACTTATGTGAGAGGATAATCCTAACTGCATTGGGGCATTTGTACCTTGTGTTTCCCCTTTGACGCCAGCACTTGGAACGACGTCATAGGGGAAACTGTTGTAACTGTTGAGAGTGTTGGTTGTTAGGGATTCAATAAAATAACAATCAATGGATGGTTGGGTGGATGGATGGATAGATGGATAGATGGATGGATGGATGGATGGATGGGTGGATAGATGGATGGATGGGTGGATAGCTGAATGGACAGATGGATGGATGGATAGATAGATGATTAGATTGATGACTAGATAGATGGATAGATAGATGGATAGAGAGAAAAAAGAAAAAGAGAGAGAAAGAGAGTTGTACAGAAAGACCGGAAAAGAACCAGTCATCTAAGCAGAAGCAACGTATTTGTCCAAGTCCTGCTTTATTATCCTAACTCATCATTTTCATTTCTCTCTTGATTATCTTTTAAGATCTTCCATTTCCATTTTCCCGGTTATTACCACAACTCCTTCATTCCAATCGGTCTCTTTATTAGCCTTTCTATTCAACTTCATGCAAGTATTTATCGGCTGCTTCGCTTCAGCGGTCGACTCGTCAGCACCAGCGGCAGAAGCCTGAACCTCTGTATCTATCCATCTTTACAATGGCGCTGTAAAAAGGCACTACCACTGCGAAGGGCGGCGTTGGGACGGTGGTGATCACGTGTACTGCGGACGCCATTGCCCGTCGTTGCTGCACGACCTTGACGCTGAACACGTTGTCATCTGTCAACTGGGGATGGAATCCTGTTGGTTAGGCTCAGCGTGTTTGCGCGAGTCAGCTACGGGTGACATTTCTGGTGACGTCAGCATTGCCCGCTAATCGACGAAAATTTTTGCTCTTAATGACATCTAACATCACAGGTTGACGTGTTTATGTTGTAACCCGTCCTTTGAGTAAGACATTGTTTTATTAAGGCGCGTTATAAATATAAGTTGTATTGTATTGTATCTGTCGCCCCTGTCGGCAGTCGCTGATGTGCATTGGCTGCTGCTGCAGGAGCAGAGTTTCAGTGACGGACAGACGATGAATTGCGCTTTCGTCAGGTACTTTGTCAAATGCCCTGACAAAATGTAGAGAAACTCTGTCCACAGATTTTCCTCATCTATCCTTTCATGAAAACCTCCTCAAAGAACTCTGACAGATTTGTCAAACATGAACGACCTTTTTTATTAACCGCTGACTGTTTATCGACCGTTTACTGTTTATTGAAACGTAAACAAACTGTACAATCTGAAATAGAAATCGAATACTATATGTATACACAGTCGATGTCAATGTTCAATAAGTAACCCACACGGGACAAGTCCTGCTACAAAATGGGTTACCCTAATTAGTATAAACAAAATACCGGCGGCTTTATGATGTATGAATATGATTACATGTCATGACATACTTAAGAGGAAGAAGTGGTTAGAAATAGACAATATTATCAGTGCTATGTGCAAGAGAAAACAATGTTTATTGATTACTTAACAGCTTATATTTCAAAAACTTTTTAAGTGGTAGGGTTGATAACTTGGTTAATTGGATGAAACACTATTCCATATTACTGGGCCTGCACATTTATTGAAAACTGTTTAAACTTTAGGTGAGCAAAGTGAGTGCGTTAATTTTGAGAGGCTCTTGTGTTAAAATCATGCAGAGCAGTTCCCTGATGAAAGTAATTGTAAACGATAAAGGCATGCATACTGTTATGAAAATGGTACATGAATATACATATTTTAAATTTGTTAATGTTTTCCAATTATAATATATTATGAGTCAGGAAGGCTGGTGTGGTATTACCTTTCCAGTGTATCATGCATACAGTTCGGACTGCATGTTTCTGAAGACTTGCCAGGCATTTTAGGCGGGCAGCATAGTTTGAACCTCATAAAATTTTGCAATATGACAAGTAATGAAAAATTAGGGAATACTAAAGGTTTTATAGGATGGGAATAGGTAAACAATGTTTAATGCGATATATTATACTAATTATAAATTGTAAACGTTTTTCTATAGCGACCGTATGGCCTCGACCCTATCGGGTGAGATCCTTCACCAATGCTACACCCCATTTAAGGTCCCTGTGCGCGAACCGTTCTAGCCTGAGGTTCGAATCTCTGAAATAAACCACGACAGGGACGCGAACCGGAGATTCTCATGCACAGAGGTTTCCTACTTTCCTTGGCGTAAGCGCTTACGATGTAACTAACTAGGCCAGCTAATGTTCTTAGAAAGTTTTTGAAAGTGTGCAATATGGTTCTTCCATGTAAGATGATGATCAATTTAGACACCCAAACATTTGCTTGACGTATCTTGAGTAATTAATATGTCATCAATAGCAAGTTTTATATCACAAGCTGAAGGAACTTTCGGTTGTCAACGAAACAAAACAGTATGCAATCAGTTTTTGTCCAATTCAGCGAGAGTTTATTAGCTCTGAACCACAAGGATACCTTTTCTAAATCTCAATTCGCCCTGTAAAGAGTGAGTCTATGGATTTGTCCGAGATAAATACGTTAATGTCATCTGCAAACAGTATGCATTTGAAGTCTGTAGAAACTGCTGACAAGTCATTAGATAAATTAGAAATAGTAAAGGCCCCAGTATAGATCATTGAGGTAGGCAGTAATGAATGGACCTGGATGTGGAAGTGCAAACTTTGAAATAAACATGTTGCATTCTGTTGCTGAGCTAATCAGAGATCCATGGATGGCCTATTCCTCTAACGCCATAATATTCCATTTTTTGTAGGATTTGATGATTCACAGTAGTAGGATGCGATGGAAAATCCATGTTGACTGCCCTTCGTTATATCAAACTCATTCAGATGATCCACTGTATTATCCTTAATAATTCTCTTCATGACCTTGCACACAACACTAGTTAAACTGACTGGTCTATAGTCACATGGTTCACTTTTGCTTTTCCTTCATAAACAATGGCACTGTGAGCGCATCTGTCTATTTCTTTGGTAACTAGCGGATTGGAGAGCCATAGTAGACAACGGAAGAGGTAGAGCCATAGTAGACAAGAGGGAGAGCCGTAATAGACAGAGAAAGGAGAGCCATAGTAGACTGCAACTGACTGAAGCCGACATGCTAACAATTGGGAATCAGTTAAAGATTACTCGTCGTTCAGTTCATTTATTCGCGTTAATATTGTAAATATTTGAAATCTGTAGACGCTTTAATTGCTGCTGCTACTGAGTGATCAGCCAAAGAGAGAGTTTCTGCCGCACAGGATTCAGTTCGATTCGTTGGAGCGACTTCAATCTATCCTTTTCCACTTCACTTAAGACGCAACTCCCTCCCTCCCTCCCTGCCTCATTCCCTCCCTCCTTCCTTCCGTTCTTCTGCCTTCCTTCATTCCTAACCCTCTTAATTAACAACATTAATCGGAGTCTGTCGGATAACAAACGCTTGTAGCCGACAGACAGGTGCATACACAGACAGAGAGGTATGCATATATACAGACACACACGCAGATAGGCAGAAAGGCAGACAGATAGACAGACACGCAGATAGGTAGACAAATTTAGGCGATAGACGGGCAGACAGATAGCAGACAGAGGGTCTTGGCTTTAAGCAGATGTTTAATTAAAGTGCATCGATGCGGAACAAGTTCGTTTTGCGGGTTGCAGTGAGCTGTTGGCGCCACGTGACTTCACCGAATAACAAGATCATTAGGGGAGTTAACTGAAAATAGGCAGCGTTCCTCTGGCCAATCGGACGGAGGGAAGGAAGCAAGCAAGCAAGGAAGGATGTAAGCAGGAGGAGGAGGAGTGATAAGAGGAGGAAGAGGAGAAGAAATCTTATGAGGATAATCGGGAAGAGGCGAACGGTTTTGTTTCATCTGCTGTCGCTTGACCCGATTTGGTCTAAGAAAACCTTCAAGCAATCTGAGAAGGAGGAGGAACAGAAGGAGGAGGAAGAGGAGGAGGAGGAAGGAGGAGAGGAGGAGGAGGAAGAGGAGGAGGAAGAAGGCGAACAACAAAATGAGTAGAATCATTGAACGTTGTGCAAAATCGTTTCTTCTTGGAACATAAGCATCTCCCCCCCGTATTACAAACGTTCTATGATCGACAGAGATGAATGCAAGCCACTCGTGTGAATATGTATCTATGTATGTATGTATGTATGTATGTACAGTATGTGTGTATGTATGTATGCATGCGTGCATGTATATATAATGTATGTACGTATTTTATGTATCTAAGTATGTATCGATAAATTTATATAAAGTATCTTGTGCAACGAGTTTTGAATCCGGAACAAATTGCCGACCAGCGAAGCAGTTACACCACAGTAACTGATGAGACGAAACAGAAGAAGAGAGACCGAATGAGGATCCATCGATCAATCAACAGCCACTCATGGCTCGACAGCCAAGCGAATCGATGAAGAATTAAGAACTGACCGATGACCCAATCGAACTGTCAGCCATTCGGTCGTTCGTTCCTCTTAAGACCAACCAACGTTTCTCAAGCGACGGACGAGTAGGGAAATTTAGGAAGCCACCACCGAAGCACTTTTTCCTTTGCCCCGTTAGTTTTGTGGGCTTGAAACCCCATGAACTTTTATCTGGCCCCGCCAGAGTTTGGGATTTAAAACCCAGCACAGTTTATCTTCTCACGAGACTTTGGTCAGAGCACTCGGCTTGTAACGCGGGTTCGAGTCTCCTCCCCTCAGATGGTTACTGTGTAGGGATCTTTGGCAAGTCCTTCACTTAATTCGTAACTTCTACAGCGCCCGTGTATAGTGCAAAGGGCATCAACCACTAGAATCAAGCCTTAGTCAGGTCAATAACTAGAGAGTCAATCGGCTGAAACAGATGAAGCCTACGGCGAATAAGGCAAAAGAATTGAAGCGAAGTATTGGACTTGAGGCCGAAATGACAGAAGGACCGGAGCAGAGTGAACAACCAAGGAACAAGAGATTCAGAATTTAGGTCGGAAAGAGAGAAATCTCGCCCACGAAGACCAGTTCTAGTTTTTGACAGAACCAGAAAAGACATTCAGTGAATGACGATGTGTCTGGGAAATGAAGACCGATTTTAAGTATCGTGGTTGGTCAGAGTTCAATGTTTTTAACTGTAAGTCCATGCTCAAATGAATACATATATCCATGCACAAATATATAAATAAGGAATAATAATACAAATTTACGTCGGATAAAAAATGATGATGATGACGACGACGACGATGATAAAAACCTGAAGGATCATATATACCTCGGGTAAAAATAATAATAAAGCGATTTATAGAGCGCCATAATACGGCCGAGGCCGAAAAAATGCATACATACATCTATGCATAACTAAATACACGCACGCACATCGATGCATGCATACACTGAGTCTCTCTTTCACTCCCTTCTTCTGTCCATCCATCCTTCAGATGCAGTCGCCCATATTCCGTCCTCTTTGCACCAATCCTCGCCTCATTCCCTCCCTCCCCCTCCCTCGATCCCTCCCTCCAACCCGTCGTTAGATCTGCTCTTCAGTCACTCCTCCCTCCAGGTGCTGCTCCATTCCCTTCTCCCTTTACCTCCCTCCTTCCCTCCCTCCCTTCCTCTTCCCTCCCTCCCTCGCGCCCTTCGTCCCTTCTCCTCCTCTTGCTCCTCGTCCTCCTCGTCCTCCTCCACCTCCTCTTCCGTTCGATGCATTCGTCCGTCTTCGTTCATTTCTCCTTTCTTCGCTGCCTGCTTTTCTTCAGTCCATCAGAGTTCGATTAGTTCTGCCATGCGGCGTCTCCCTACCTCTGTCGATGCCTCCCTCTCCTCCCTATGTCTCTCTATTGTTTTGTCTGTCTGTCTGTCTGTCTGTCTGTGGCTGTAGTTGTAACTGTAATCTGACATTTATAAAGCGCCACTCGAAGACTAAACTCATGAGAGACGATCCCGTCTCAAAGCAGGGAAGCGGCCGTCAAAGAAGAAGACGGTCTTCAGGTGCCAACGGAAGAACGGAGCAGCGCAATTGAGAAACGGAGGAGCTGAAGAGAGGCATCTCGTAAGACGGGGGGCATTCCAGCGATAGGTCCGACAAAGGCAAATGCTTCGACGTTGAGCCGTCGAAGTACACATACGCCGGACAATAAGGCAACCGGCGGGGGGTCAGCCGACCGGAGAGAGCGACGGCCAGGTACACAGGAAACCAGACGACGGAGATCCTTAGATCCGACGCAGCTCAGTCGGTCAGGCAGTTAGGCATAAAGGTTAAGATCAGAGACTGAATGCGCTGCTGAGTCTCGCGGATGAAGGTCGTTGTTATAAGACGATGACTAGAAACCATATCTAGAACAGACGAACGGCAGAATTAAGCACAGACTGAGGCTTGGAAATATTAGCATGAGATAGGCCAGCATAAATAGCGTTGTCTGTCTGTCTGCCTGGCTGTCTGTCTGTCTGTCTGGCTGTCTGTCTTTATTCTTCGTTCAATCCACCCACACAGCCTCTATCCATCCGTTGGTTAAAATGTCGTCCTTCGTGCCTTCTTTCTTTACCTCCATCCATCCTTAAAACTCTAAACGTATCCATCTATACATCCACCCATCCATCCTTTCAAACATTCCCTCCCTCCCTCCCTCCCTCCCTCCCTCCCTCCCGCATAAATAAGACCACCTGATTCAACAACCCAATCAAAATCGTTTCTCTACCGAAGAGACCGAAATATTAATCGATTGGTTCGAGGGGGTGGAATCGCCACCCCACCCACTCTCTCTCTATTCCCCGTCGTCAACCCAACAACCTTTCGAGGGGGACGTCCAGCGGGGCGGAGCCAGGAAGCAGTAGACAACAATTCAGTCAATAGGATCTTAAGACATCAGCAGAAGTTTCATCTGTTTATAAAAGACCGTCATCTGGGGCCACGTAAAAGAAGAGGACCGTCCTTTCTTCAACTTGTCTCCCCAAGAGGCAGCCACGAGTATGAAATAGGCGACTTCGTTTGCTTAGCCTCGGCATATGAGGCCTGCTGGCCAGTCCATTTTCTCGCCGCGTAGTCTTCCCACCGATACTGTGCAGTCAGAGAACTCATTCTGTAGACGAGTTCGATAGGGGGCGCAAGTGAAACGCTCTTCTTAGCATTCCTTGCATCATAATTCTCTAATAGTAGCAGCAACAACAGCAGTAAATAGTAAGCCGGTGTTTAACGACGTCTAGTGGACCGTTGACGTCGACTTTATACCTAACTCCAACTGTGGCTCAAATGATCTGTGCGTATGTGCGTGCGTGTGTGTGCGTGCGTGTGTGTGTGTTCGTGTGTGTGTAGGGTTTACGTTTAACGTCGCTGTTATAAGGAAGACGATTAGCGACGCCCTCCTCCTCCTCCTTTATCGAGGCTTCTGACTGGCACCAGCACAGTAATAAAGACAGTGGAGGAGTGAAATGGCGTTACTAGTTTCCATTGTTTACCTACATCTTCTGGCTCCCAGGACCGTTAACTTACCACTGCCTCACGAATAATTAAGAAAATTCTGACAACAAGCATGTCGGTTAAACGCAATGGACAAATATATAGCGTCGATCGAATGCATGTTGCAGGTGTCTAACCAGAGTATTGCATTATTCAGGTTTTGCCGACATCTTAAGTCTGTCAGGCTTGAGACGTTGGCCTTACCTTACGTGAACCCATTATCGGGACGGAGCATAAGCTGGCAATTAGTAGTTCCGATGTTTAACGACATCTTATGGCATCAAAGGCCGTTGACGGCTCCCTCCTCCTGTATGCAGGATTGGGACTGGCACTACCCGACTAAAGGCAGTGGCGGAGTTAACGTTTAAAGCTAAACGCAGTATATCGTAATCGTAATCGCAATCTCAAGATTTCTACAGCGCCGAAAGAAAGCTAAGTCGCGGGAACCAGCTTATTCACAGGCGCTCAGTCAAAATAAAGTCGATAGGCAAAAGGGTTCGGTTCCACGTCAAGATCCAAGAGTCAGAGAGGCAGGCAGGTAGCCAGGCAGGCAGGCAGGCAGGCAGGTAGCCAGGCAGGCAGGCAGGCAGGCGATTAAGGTGGTTGATGTTTCTGCAATCGGATCTGCATAATACATAAGGGGAAGAGGAGCAATCAGAAAAGGATCTGCGAAACAGGAGGGTTTTCAGTTGTGGATGGAAGACCTGCGGAGAGATTGCAAGGGTTGAACTGGTGGTGAGTTCGTAAGATGATTCAGATAATTTCGTAATTCTGTCGTAAGTTTATTCCAGAGGGGTGGGGCAGCTATGGCTATGGAGTGATTTCCAAATTTTAAGGCTGAAGAGACAGGAGGGCGAAGTGCTAGGGCAGAAGAGGAGCGGGTTGAACGGAGTGGTTGGATCGTAAATAAGTGGCGAAGATAGGAGGCTTGGGAAGATTAAAGTGTGTTATACGTAAGTGATAGGACGTTGCACTCTATTCGTTCAGGTATTTTAAGCTAGTTTTGCGATTACTGGCTCTTTTTACTGGAATGACTTACCTGCCGACCTTCGACGGGAGCTTCTCTCCCTCTCCCCCTCCCTCTTCCGCAAGCGCTTGAAGACCGTATTATTTTCCAGTCCTGGGATGATGGACCGGGATCGCCTCTGATGAGGCTACCTTGAAGCGGCGCTTTACAAATTTACGATTACGATTAGAGTGAAATGATTTGAGAACAGGAGTGATATGATGGTATTTGGGAGATTTGGTGACGGCACGAGAGTGAGAACATTCTGCATTGCTTGAGGACTATTTATTTGAGTTTTGTCTATATTGAGGAAAAGTGAATTACAGTAATCAAGTTGTGCATGGACTATGGATGTGGCAATGGTAGAAGCAGTTTTGAAGTCAAGCATAGGGCGGATTCTGCGGAGGTCACGGATATGCATGAAGCAAGAAGGGGGAAATGGGTGATATGATCGGAAAAGCAGAGGTGTTGGTCGAATATTACACCTAAATTGCGGACAGGAGAGTTAGTATTAAATGTGTTGGTGGAGGCAGAGTCCAGGTTGAGGAAAATAGAAGGGTCAGGAATTTTCTTCAGCTGATCACGCAGGTGAATAAGTAAGAATTGGGTATTCGATAGGTTCAGACGCCCGAGATTTGATGTTTATTATATTCACCGTTTAAGCGTTTTAAAGGTGTCTAACGAGTACGTCCTTTACGTCGTTTGAGTTAGTTTCTGCTCGTCATTTTCATATTGTTATTTTCGAGTCATTTTTTCTCGTTGTCTAAGCAAACAAACGAAGTTGACGATTTAATCACAGCTTCTGTGGAAAACCTTTCAAAGTTACATAAGCAGAGCGGTGCATCTTCCCTTGCTTAGCGACATCTTCTGGCGGTTGAAGTCGACTTTAACTTATCTGACAATGGTTTTGAACGTTTAATTCAGTCGCTTCCACAGTTTATTAACGTCGTCATATGACATCGAATTACTAGGCGGAAAACGCGACCTCCAGCGGCCACACTTGTAATTACACTTGGTAGACGTTACTCAATCCCAGAGTAATTGGGGGTCAGTTAGGCCTACAACTGGGAAGCTGTGAATTGAGTAATTGATTGTTTTTGCCAACGATCCCTGCAAACATTCCGGGTTTTGATCACAAAGCATAGATGATTCAGAAAGAGAGTTCAAAAATTTTTGCCCAGCAACAGGGAAAGCTCATTCGCCTAGAACAATTCTAGTTTCATGTATTAACACGAAGAGGAAGCAATCAGATGACCTCGGTGAATAAGTGATGACTATTGGGAATAAAGATTGATTAAAAATACCATGACTGGCTAGAACAGTGTTACTTCAAAAACAGAGAAAGACATTCAGATGACCTAAGTGAATGATAAAGCTTGAGGAATGAGGTCTGTTTATTTTTTTATCCGCTGCTAAAGAAACCCACTTTCAAACGAAGGCTACCTGTTTATTTACACAAACATCCCATCTTTGAATTGTTAATCTAAAATTCTTGAACGGTTTGTTATGAATCGCTGAAAACTCGCCCATCATCCGACTCATTTTCATCCCCTTTTCACTCTGAAAACCGTAATCGCTACTGTGTGTCTGTTTAACTACGTCACTGCCTTTATTCGGGTAGTGCCACTCCGAAGCCTGGATAAAGGAGAAGAGCGAAGCTGAGCTTCTTCACTAAACAGACTAGATAGAGTGATTACATTATCCAGTGTTTAACGAAATCTTGTGGCTGCCAGAACCGTTGACGTGGACCATAGCTTGTGTTTAAATGAATGAAGTGACCGGCGATTGAACGAAAATGACGCATAAATAACATTGATTTAAACGATTTAAAGGTTTCAAAGCAAATTTTAATTTTTTTTCTAACAGCGAGTGTTTAGCGACATCTTGTCATCTAACCCTGCACAATAACCCGAATCAATGTATATGACGTCACGATATTAGTAGTTCCAGTGTTTAACAACATCTCATGGCATCAAAGGCCCTTTGACGTCGCCCTCTTCCTTCATCCATTCTTTGGACTTGAACTACCCCATCAAAAATACCAAAAAAAGGACTAAGCAAACATTGAGCAAAACCAGGATTATATAATGTCTTATAAAGGGATTTAAAGGTGTCGAAGAAGTAGCTTAATGTTAATAGTGCATCCAGCGTTTAAAGGAGGTGTGCGAGCGTGCGTGCGGGCATGTGTGCGTGTGTGTATATGTAATCGGTTCATGGAACTCCTTAGTGATGGAGGGAGGTGCTTGGATTAAAGCAATCGCATGAACATATTTCTATCCTTTCAATACTGATTGTTTGAAACGAGGGGCCAATAACGCGTCTTCCGATGGAGGGACTGAGGGAGGAAAGAAGGGAGGGAGGGAAGGAGGGAGGGAGGAATGGACGGACGGACGGACGAACGGACGGACGGACGGACGAAGGAAGGAAAAACTCATCTTTACATATATTGTTCATGGCCTACTTTCAAATAAGAAAAATATGTTCTTAATCGAATCAAAGGTTTTCTTTTTATGAATCGATAACTTGCAACAAATCTTTCGAATTCTTTTCATTTAGTTTATTGTTAATTATTAATATGTATTTCTCTGTATTTTGTATTATGATTAACAACTGCTATTGCGAAGGCTTATGCTGCAATGGAGCTCGGGATTGGGGCCTCTTATATTCGCAGTGGCCCGGGTCTTTGTGAATCTCTGAAAGACTCTGTGTAATGCTATATATATATATATATTATATATATATATATATATATCTGTTTGTATATAGGGCCTAGGCTTAGGTAAGTCGATAGTAGTTCGTCGTTGAGGTGGTTACCGAAGACATTTGAAGCTAGATGCTGTGCATCGGCCTTTCACTCAAAACTCAAACATTCCTCTTTCACAGATCCTATCCTGACACCCCTTCATCCTCTTAGCTCTCTCTCCTCTCCAACCCCAAACACCATCCACCATAGATGCCACGCTGGCTCTCCGTCTGACTTTTGGATCATGACCTGGAACCGAACCCTTTTGCCTATCGATTTTGTTTTGACTGAGCGTCTGTGAATAAGCTGGTCCCCGCGACGTGGTTTTCGTTGGGCGCTGTAGAAATCTCGGAATTACGACTACGATTACATTATGTATGTTGTAACTTTTGTTCTTTGATAGATAAGACTCCAATACAGAATGCAAAGTATAATAATTATTGTACTTGTACACGTTGTTCTATATAGAGACCGTAGGCTCGACCCTGCTGCTCAGTTTTCAGTGAATTAATCGGTTGTGATCCTTAACCCCCCTGGCCCATTTGAATGGGCGCCCAACGCCTTAAGGTCCCTGAGATATATGCAGTGTAAGAGGAAGCGGAGATTGTGTTTGATGGGGAGATGGGTTGCTTTGTCTCATGCGAGAGATTATATGTAAATTTAGGACTGTGACGTTTGTCTAAGAGATAACGGTTTACAATTGCATTCAATTAACAGCACAGTACATGTCTTCGAAATACTCTAATAATTTTAGAAGGCAGTGGTCCAACGATGTAAACATCTAGGTAATTATGAAGCACATAAGCGTGTGCTGCTGGTGCCACGTAGCGAATGAAGCTTTCCAAGGGAAACTTCATAATCTTTTGCAAGTTGCTTTTGAAACCCTTCAACAGATAACGGACCGTAGCCGGCAAATTGTAAACCCAACTCATGATGTTCTTTGCTAAACAAGAAACAAGCATACACCCTGAGCATTAGGCCTTTGGCTGCAAGTGTTTCGATTTCCATAGCTTTTCCATGTAGCTTTCCCATGTAGCTTTTCATTTAATTAATATATGTTGTAAACTTTACTTTCTGTTCTCGGAGAGGTTTGTCTTCCTTCCTTTCCTCCGGCTCAATTGTCTTTCGCTCCGTCCATCTGTCTTTGTTTACCAAAGACACACACACGTAGGCCTATAGGTCAACTTCTGGGCCATACAGGTCCAGCCAAGGCAGTCGACCACTTCAGCTGCCATTGAACTAAATTAAATATTCGACCGAATAATCGTTTGGGTATTCGTCCGAATTTACTCGATTCGATTCGATTACCTAATGATCTGTTTGATCAGGAAAAAGGTCGGTGGTTTACACTGGGTCACGTGACCTAGAGGTGAACGACGTTCGCTTGTCAGAAGGGAAGAGAATATTATAGGGGCAATTATATGATGATGAGACATCGGTAAACAATTACGTGGAAAGACCGAACCTTGAGACCATTCTAACGGTTCTTTTGGTCTTCGCTTGAATAATATAATTCATTGTTTAACGACATATTGTTTCTGTTAAGGCGTTGACCTCAAAAACAACTTACGTCTGCATTGCGCAGAATTGTTAACGTAACTACCGTTTAAAAACGTCCTTTAAATAAAGCTTTAGAAAGCGATTTAAAGGTGTATAAAAATTAGCCTACTTATTACAGCATAATCGCATGTTTTACGAAATATTATGGCTGTGAAGATCATAGAAACCAACCTCACCTTACCTTGCATTAAATTCGAAAACTGATGTTCGGGGCTTCAGAACACAAATTTGCAACTCAGATTAAAGAGTACTTTCGCATACACAAAACCTAATACCCAGTAAATTCAATTTCAGACGTACATATATGCAGGTATGTATCTATCGACCCACACTGTATATAGAACGTCTTAAGTACCTAGCAAATTGATGCACGGATGACTGTCCAAATGTGAACGAAATCATGTGTTTATGTAAGGATAGGGCCTACTAGGTGGCCGTGTCCAGCTTGGCAAAATTGACTTTAGTTCCCTTTCCTCTAATTTCCCTCATATCCACTTCTCTTCCTCAGTCCGTGACCTCGGAATCACTCTGGATCAAACTCTTTCTCTGACTGACCATGTAAATAATATCTCCCGCTCTTGTCTTTACCACCTACGACAACTCCGCTCTATTCGTCACTCGCTTCCTCTTCATGCGATCACTACCTTGGTCCATGCCCTGATTTGCACTAGGATTGACTTTGGCAATGCTGCCTATATTGGACTTTCTGCAATTAACACCTCCAAGCTTCAGTCTATACTTAATGCTGCTGCACGCCTTATCGGTGGTCTTCCAAAGTCTGCCCATATATCTACTTTTATTCGTGATTCACTTCATTGGCTTCCTGTCAGTCAACGGATCCAGTTTAAGATTCTTATCCTTATGCTCAACTGCCTTCTAGGCTCTGCTCCGTCCTACTTAACTTCTTTTTGTATTCCGGTTTCCTCGTTGCCTGCCCATGCCTCCCTTCGCTCAGCTACCCGTGGTCTTTTGGTAGTCCCTCGCGTCCGCACTACAACTGCCCAGTCCAGGAGCTTTGCCTTTGTTGGCCCTTCCAGCTGGAACTCCCTTCCTCTTGACCTGCGGCTTCAGTTACTTAGTCTCTCTCCTACCCAGTCTCGCAAACGCCTGAAATCCTTTTTGTTTGTTCAAGTCGGGAGCGCCACTGTTTCCTAAGTGGCGCTTTATAAATGTTCGTTTACAATTACAATTACAATTACTACTGAAAGTATTTCGCTCATTTTAGACACCTTTAGATAGGATTTTTGGTATAATATAAATAAGTAGTTGCATGGCTGTTAAGGGCCCAATAAAGAATTCAAGTTCGATGCCAACGGCTCTAGCAGCGATGAGATATTATATCCTGAACATTAGATAACAAATAGGAGCGGGATTTCAGTCATTGCAGAGAACGGATATAGTCTGAAAATTACAAAGTGGTGCTAGAGAAAAATGATCAACCCTTCTCCTTCTCTTTCTCCTTCTCCGCCTTCTCCTCCTCTATCATCACCAACACCAACTGCCCCTCCTGCTGCTGCCTTTTATCGTTGTTCTTTGATTGTAATTATATTCCTCGTAGTCGTTCAATCGCCACAGTTACTGTTGAGATATCAAAATGGTTTGACCTTTGAATGAGAAAACCCGGCGCATGTCGAAGAAAAATCAGACCGAGCTTAAAATAAAATCGGATGAATGTCGAAGGTATTAATTGAATTTATGTTCCTTAAGACTGAATAATAAATACGAGCGGAATTTTACGTAGTAATTGCAGAGAAACGAGAATAATCTGTAAGTAGCAAATGGTGCTACAGCAGAAAAGATCGCTCCTCCTTCTGCTAATCATGTTCCTCATCCTTCTTTGAAGTTCTTTTTTCAATATATATATATATATATATATATATATATATATATATATATATATATATATATATATATATATATATATATATATATATATATATATATATATATATATATATATATATATATATATGTTTCATTGATAGTAGTGTAGATAAACAGACGTCTGTAAACACCGGAAAGGTTTGAATAAAATCATTTGTGGAATGCTACAGGTTTTTAATTGTCAGTTAGCATGTGTGGAAATTAAAGATTGACAATGATGATGACGACAACGACACTGATGATCAAAACGGTATGGCAAAACGTTTTCCTGATGTTCGACATAGAGCCATTGTATGGTCGTCTGGTCGCTTCTGAACTCTCATTTTCCTTCAATCTTTGGTCTATAACCAGCAACTAAAATTATGTTTAGCAGTCGCAGGATGTCACTAAAAACTTGATGCTCCAAATATTAGGATTTGTGTGGATCAATCCATTTATTCAGCTTCATATATTTCTCAGTTGCGTTCAATCGGTGGCATTATGTTTCACAATTCAAATATAAGCGAAAGTCGACTTGAACGGCTATGTAGCCACAAGATGTCACTAAAAACTGGTTCTTCATTGCTATGTTGTCATGGATATTAATAATAAAGAGTAATGCTTTTGACGTCACGGTATTAATGCACAAGGCATCAGTCGATGGTCGCCACAAGAAATCGGTTCGAAAGCCAAGAGAGGAATGACTGAAGAGATGAGTTTTTGTTGAGATTTGAAGTGTCTGAGTGATAACAATTCGTCAAGGCTCGAGTTTCGTAAAGGGCGCACAATATTTACTGTAGAGAATACCTCACATGCAAGGTGACGTCGGCGTTCATTTTACAGAGTTTTCATTGTCATACTACAATTTTTTTTAATACTGGAAAATTACCCAAACGCTCAGCCAAATACCCTGATAAAAGCTCACTGCGTGTACCAGTAGGTCTGCACTTACATGGCACGTTCTAAGTATCTAACAAAAGCTCTGCGCGCAGTACTGTCTGAAAGAAATTTTAATTTTTCACAGAAATCTTTACAGATCAATGCACGTGTTACAAAAACAAAAAGCGTTGGTAAGATAAAGTTTTTCTAAATGGCCCTGGTAGTCGTAATTAGTCGTAGTTCACCATTTAACTCTGGATGCCACTAAAAAGGTTGTTTTCAAAACAATTAAATCACTTCTTCGACTTCATTATGTAATATTCCTATTATATTCCTAAGCTTGATTCAAATCGATGATGAAAGATCATCTGTAGACCAGGAAAAAATACAAACACCCACGAAACACGAGCTGATAGCATCACGATAAACAGACTAAAGCCAGCATAAAAAATATGTATGAACTGCAGATAAACAAAAAACTTTAATGACGTCAACGGTCACAGTAGCCAAAAGATTTCCATAATCCTTAGGCAGTAAGGCAGTCAGTGAGTCAGTCAGTGAGTCGACCTTACTAACATTATATCACGATCGATAATCGGTTGGTAGTAGTAGTCTCCTATTTCCAACGACACCATGTGGCAAAAAGGCCGTTGACGGGAAAAATTTGTAGTTTCAACTGTTTTTTATTTCATACAAAATTTATATGTTATACTTGGAACTGGCCACTAGTGGTTCCAATGTTTATTGACATCTTATGGCATCATATGCCGTTGCCGTTGCCCTCCTCCTTTACCCAGGCTTGAGACTGGCACTACCCCCAAACAAGGCAGTGGCGCAGTTATTACTGGCCATTAGTAGTTCCTCAGTTTAGCGACAGCTTATGGCATCATATGCCGTTGCCGTCGCCCTCCTCCTTTATCCAGGCTTGGGACTGGCACTACCACCAAACAAGGCAGTGGCAGAGTTATTACTGGCCATTGAACGACAATGACTAATATATGACTTCGGAATAATCGATTTAAAGGTGTCGATGCGTTTCCTGTTGTCCGACTTCAGTGGGAACTTTTAAACTAGTAAGGTTGTCCTTTTACATAATACAGTTGCATGGTATTGTATATTATGTCAGTAAAAATATCAAAGTGAAACGTGTACACCGCTTCGTCTACATCATTTGGTGATGCTGAATTTCTTAAACTAATGTGGATGTCTTCAAAACTGTGAAATTTTTGTGCAACATTAACTGCAGTAAAAATATGCAACACTCGACACTAATACTAAAATAAGTGAAACTGACTAGACACCTTTAAATCGCTTTTATAAAAGTCATATACTTCTTATTTTCCTCGAATATTATGTAGGCTACGAAAATATTTACTCGAAGGTGGAAGTTAGCAGCCACAAGATGTTGCTAAACAGCCAATAATATATATTAAAATCTGTTTGGACACCTTTAAATCCGATTATTCAACTTTTATATATATCCGGTTTCGCTCAATCGTTACCTCAATAGTGACCTCTTTAGAATATAAGAGTACGTTGCCATTAACGGCTGTGGAAGCCACAATATGTCGTTAAAAACTGGATAATGTAATCGATGCTCTCACTTTCTGACACTACATTGCTAAATTGCCATGGATGCTGAATAATAGAAAATCATTTAAGAAACTGCGCCACTGCCTTTAGTCAGGTGATGCCAGTCGTTAGCCAGAAACGACACAGTTGGTGTTTGATGATGATGCTGATAACGGGGACTTAAGATAAGGTCGACGTCTACGACTCTCGTTGCCATGAGGCCTTTTAAGCAAAGTGTATGAACCAACAACATCTTCCAATCAACGTCAACGGCCTCTAATGTAGGAAATCGCAGTGTGAGCAAAATATAGTAAATGAAACAACCAGTCAACCATCTTTGTCTGTCTGTCTGTCTGTCTGTCTGTCTGTGAGAGAGACAGAGAGACAGAGACAGAGAGACAGAGACAGAGACAGAGAGAGAATTGGACGTTGTAGTAATTTCCAATGTTTAGCTACCCCTTATGTCATCAAAGGCCGTTGGCATCCAACTTCGAGGATTAAACTAGCGATTAAACGAAATAACCTTTATATATAATGTTAAATAAACGAGATTTAAAGGTGTCTAAGTGTAACCTAATATTATCAACAGAATTGAGCGTAACGACTTGTGCCTTCCAGAACATTTGATATCGACGCTCCCTAAACCTTTTAGTCTAATCTGCACTCTTCGTTGTTAAAAAATTAAGCATTTATAATGTGGATAAAGCGAATTAAATGCGTCGAAACTTTAACTGTAGGCCACTAACGATTTCCTGTAAGATGAGTTACCGTCGACGTCAACGGCCGCGTATATTCTGTAACTAAACATGCCATACCACGAATTTTAGGTTACGCTTAGACAACTTTAAATCAGTTTTTACAAGATTATATTATTAATTGTCATTCAATCCGTTCACCTTTACAAGCGACGAACTATCGGATAGTGTCGGTGCGGCCATGACAGCCTTAAGATGTCGCTGAACACTGTGGAGGGGTCGTTATCTGTAGGTTCCTTGGTGGAGTGGGGTGACCTCAACACACTTCTATGCCCCGAGCCACCCACATCACTGTCCTTTCTACTTTAAAGTGCTAAAATGTACGCTCTGTGCCTTGTCTGCCCCTCAGGGTCCGTTTTCTGCCGATTGGCTGCTTAGTTAAGTGAAGCAACGCTGTACAGATCTCTGTCTAGGGATCGAAATATAATTTAAATGTTTCTGGTGCAATACCAGGTACTATATGAGGTTTCACGTCCATAGCGCATTGTACAATTTCCTTCATAGTTTATTGTCATTCTTCAATGTCTGACAACGCGAGTATGATTCTCTAGTTCAATCAGAGTTACACTATACGGAGCGGGCAATAATGACATTAGCCTACGACAAACCTTAATATGTAATTCTATACCCATAACGATTGCTATAGCGCCAGAAAACGCTAGACTTTATAAGAGCCTACATTTCAATTGATTCTAGCTAGCTCTTACAGCGAAGCCTGAGTTCGACCATCTTCTGTCGCGTCCAGAGCTCGACTGCTTCTCTCGCGTCTAAGCTGACTCTTTACTCAGCGTGGTCTTTCTGCGTATCTCTCCCTGTATCTGTACCCGTCTGTCTTCCTGTCCCTATTGCAACTGGTTGTGCAATGGCTTTCCGGGTGGGCCGGTTGACTCACTACCAGTTATCAGTCCCATCTCTCTGTCTGAACAAACCAATTAATCTGGCGTCCTACCCCTACTTCGCTGGCACGTCCAGGCGTTGATATCAGTTGATGTTTCTGCACTGGCTGTCCCCTCTCTCCATCCTAAACTCCAACAAACTTCAACAACTACTAAACTGAGTGAGTCTGGTAATACTTTCATACGTACTCAAATTAACTTGGTGATAGAACTCTGCTTCTTCCACCGTCGCCCGCCTCTTGGCTAACGTCCTTAGGATGATGGCCTTTGCTCAGAACAGATTTCATTGACTTACCGGCAATAGTCGTCCCCTTGATGCGTCCCTTCTTTGCTACGGACTTTCTGTTCACCACTATGCTACATCTCGTAACTCTGGGACAGCCGCCATTAATCTGAGACAAAAGTTGCTTTCTAAGTTCCAGGGACAAGGTAGTCTTATGAAAGATAACAGCGTCTGCCATTCCAACCCCATCTGAGTTTGTGAATGGTGAATGGCCAGAATGGACACATAGATCTACCACTGCTATTTAGTCTTTCAACTGGCTTCCAACAGTCGATCAGAAAGTTGATAAAATTGATCAATTTAACTAGATACGCTTAACACAGTCTTTCTAGAGTTGGACTGAAACCTACTCTCCCCTACTTGCATAGGATTTAGTCGCTGTTTGGAATTGAGTTTATCAGTTCAGATTGAATTGGTGTTTGCCTTTAATAGGTTAATGGATAATTGGCGAAATTGACGACTATATAGGGTCAGATAAAAGCGATTTAAAGGTGTCTAAGGCAAACGTAATATTAGTTGTAGTACATAGTCTTTAACGTCATCTTGTGGCTGCAAGAGGTGGTTGACGTCGACCTTACTTTGTATGTTTTGACTGATTGGTGGCGACTTGAACCTTATCTTATATAGGAAAGTTAAAGTAGGCGCTATATAAACTACGACCGAAGGAGGAAGGAAGGAAGGAAGGAAGGAAGGAAGGAAGGAAGGAGGGAGGGAGGGAGGGAGGGAGGGAGGGAGGGAGGGAGGGAGGGAGGGAGGGAGGGAGGGAGGGAGGGAGGGAGGAAGGGAGGAAGGGAGGAAGGGAGGAAGGGAGGAAGGGAGGAAGGGAGGAAGGGAGGAAGGGAGGAAGGGAGGAAGGGAGGAAGGGAGGAAGGGAGGAAGGGAGGAAGGGAGGAAGGGAGGAAGGGAGGAAGGGAGGAAGGAAGGAAGGATGGATAGGTAGCAGCGAATATGAACACTGAGTTAGAAACATCTAAGGTCCATTTATCATCGGTTTGGACTAAGGGAATGCGGGTCAACACCGTCTTCAGAGAAGGGTCAGCAGACAAGAAACGAGTGGGAGATGGACAGGGAAGAATTAGTTCGCAGCTGCATTTGAGCGTCTGCAATTTCTGGAACGCCGCCTCCCTCCTCCCTTAGGTAGGTAGGTAGGTAGGTAGGTAGGTAGGTAGAGAGAGAGAGAGAGAGAGAGAGAGAGAGAGAGAGAGAGAGAGAGAGAGAGAGAGAGACCTAGTCTAAAGGTCAACTTCAGTTATATGGAGAAAGAGACGGATGAAACGTGGAAATTTCGGACGGAGCTATAGGTTACGAGGGCAATCTAACTAAAGACACGACCTGAGCAGAGAAGCCACTGGTAGCAGAATCAGCAGATAGCAGCAGCCACTGTAGCAAGCAGAAGCAGCAACGATACCCGGTACGGACTAGACCCAAATCAGTTCCCTATCGTCTGGTGATGTAAGCAGGCTCAGACAGAGGAAAAGTAAGGACCGGCCTAATCCCGATTAGCCACGGAGGCTCGGACTTAGACTGGGAGGAAAGGGCGGAGGGTTATAGAAGCCTGAGCGACGGACAGACGGGGTCTGATACGTTACTTGTGTTACGTTGGTTTAGAGTTTTAGACGATCTGCCTCTATCAGTCCTGTGCTTGATTTCTGCTTGTCATATCTGGATCGTTGCTATTTCACGGTGCCTTCTAACCTTACAGTAGACTCTTTTTTATACAAGACAGTCGGCTCTTTGGCTACTTCCAAACCCCACGATACTTATATAGATTACACGGAAATTAGCAATTGTAATAGCTCCAATATTTAAAGACATCTTATGACGTCGCCCTCTTCCTTTATCCAGGCTTGGGACTGGCACTACCCAGCTGCAGACAGTGTCGGAGTTCAATACACCGAAGCGATTAAACAAATATATATAAAGTTGGAAGAAGCAATCTATATATATATATATATATATATATATATATATATATATATATATATATATATATATATATATATATATATATATATATATATATATATATATATATATATATATATATATATATATATATATATATATATATATATATATATATATATAATGTATAATGGAGTCTGTATGGCTTTGGATCTAATGAGAGTTGCTGGAGGTGGCAGGAAAGCGTCAGATAGACGAGTGTATAAGAGGCGAGGGCGCCTTTTAATATCAATGCCACATAAGGCAGACTTTCGGGACTTTTCGCTGCCAGATCAGTTAGTTAGTTAACATAGGTTAACGATATCTAACAGCTAACCTTCCCTAAACCTGGAGGAGTTTCTGTTTAACAACGCCCTGTGCCATAACAAATTTTATCAGCGTCGCTCTCCTCCTTAATCCCAGCTTCGGACTGGCTCCACTCGACTTAAGGCAATCAATGCAAAGTAACAGTCAGTGATCATTTCTTGTTCAACTTCTATTTTTAAAACGATGTAAATATTTTGCTTACGAAAATGGGTAGAGAACAAAGACTAGTTCTGCATTTAGAAGGTGCGTTGCGATGAAACTACCTTCCCCACACCAGTCCACCTGAGTGCTGTGGCCTAGATTAGACAATCCTGCTGACCGTTCGCGGCTGACGATGCTATAGGAAGGGGATTTGATATTACCGCATCCAGTTAAGGACTCTAATTCGACTGAGCGCAATACAACGCTGTCTGCTGTCTGCTCGAACCATAGGCTGCCTGTCTATCTCGTGGATTGATTATTATGTCCAAGTGCTTCAAACAGTTCTGGGGTCATTGTAGATGTGAAATTAATTAAGTTCTCTGGTTAATTGTCTTTGCGTAACTACCAACTTAAACCCCAAACTCCAGATCCTCACAGCTACAGTATCGCCGGCGAATAAGGTGGTTTCCGCGCCTACGCTTTCGTTGAGTGGCGCTGTTGAAATCTTCAGATTAAGATTCGCAAAACACTCGACATTGCAAATAAACGCTCTGTTTATACACCTTTAAATCGCTTTTTCCAATTTTATATATAGCTAATTTTCGTTCAATCGCAGGTAAACAGTCAACAACTTCTTAAATGTAGGTTTTCGTCAACGACAAAGGCTTTGGTGAACACAAGGTGTCTTTAAAAAATGAATAGTATTGTACAAGCGAAGGCGAAAATACAATTTTGAATGGTCTCAAATGGTAAATTACGAACGCTGTCTCATCGGATAATTGCCCCTAAGATATCTCGGACACCAGGGGACTTCTTAGCGTCGGCGTATGAGGGTAGGTGGAAATGCCACCCCCACGTGTTCGCACTTGAAGTGTACGGTTGGAATACTTTTATTTTACAGCCGAGTTCTTTAGAGGGGTACGCTGCTTTCCGGATGTTAATTGCTGTTCGACGTCTCGTTTTATTGCTATGACGGAGATCATTCTGTGTGATTTCTGTTTTTAAACGACGCCGTTTCAATGGGAAAATGATGCTTTCGTGTCGTGAGATGTTGTTAAACACTGGAACTACTACTAGAAACAATCTCTAGTAGAACTTTTCTATCAGTGAATAGAAGCGAAGCTCGATTTCAACGGATATGACTGCCACAAAATGTCTTAAACAATGGATAATACAATGACTGTTATTGCCCCGTTTCTATTTCAGAAACCACATTGATACCGTGATAATAATCTATAACAATCTACAATACACTTCAATCCTCCCAACCATCCTATATTCGTCAATTATTTACAATCGAACCACTCCTTTCAACCAGCTCCTCATCTGTCCTAGCACTTCTTCGCCCTCCCGACGCCTCATCCTTAAAATTTGGAAATCGCTCCATAGCCATAGCTACCCCACCCCTCTAGAATAAACTCCCACCAGAATTACGACAATTATCTGATCCATCTTACGAACTCACCAACACTTCACCTCTTTCAGTTTTTGCGCAGGTCATTCACTCAAGACTGAAAGCATTTCTTTTCCAAAAATCTTATCCTGATTCTTCATCTTCCCCTCATGTCTCTTCTCGCTTCAATTTCATCAACCGTAACCGTCCGACTGTCTGACTGCCTGACTCATGGATCTTGAGCTGGAACCGAACCCTTTTGCCTAGCGGTTTTGTTTTGACTCCCGCGACTTGGCTTTCGTTAGGCGCTTTAGAATTCTCGAGATTACGATTATGATTACGATTAATAATCCGATTACTTCTATAGCGCCAACTGCAGTTATTACATTTCTCGAAGAAGGTTCTGAATGGCACCATTCAATCGTTTTTTATCGGCTTCATCATGTGCGCATCTCACTTTAAAGAGATAGGCCTACTCTCTTTCGCTCTCAACTGAAAGCTTATCTGAATCGTTGTTTTCGACTCGTCGACTGCTTATGAACTACAGCACTCTAATCTCTACATTATTATTATATTATTATTATCTCTTCAGGTCTCTTTATGGCTCCTAATGTGTCATCTTGTTCGCCTTCAGTGTCTTCTTCCGAACTCTATATACAGAGAGCATTATCAAATGTTTTCTATTCTATTGCATATCTGAAGGCGCCGACAGAGTTCGAGGAGTCAGATGCCATCGCTGCAGTCGATAACGAGGTTCCAAAACTGCTTTTTCCCCTGCCCACTTTTGGCCGTACAGGCAGGACTACATATTTTCGGTTCCTAAGTTTTCCGAGTTCGTCCAAAAGCCGGGAGGTCTTTAGAAAAAGCAAGGGGACTTAAGATGAGTCATCAACCCAAGAGTTGTGAAGAGTTTTAATTTGTCAGTAAAATGTCGGAGGGATGACTTAGCATAAGGCACAAAAAGCCTCGAAGACGAAGTCGGGATTAAAGCCAACCCCTTTATCTCAACATAGCAAAACTTATTCACATCTTGATGTCCAGCACCCCTCTCCCCCTCAACAATGGTGACAGAAGAAGACAAGAAAGCAGTCAGTCGACACTTAATTGTTCTTAGCTTCGGCACTTAAGGACGGAAAGTCCTCTTCCTCATCGCCTGATCTCCCCACTGACAGCGTACGGTCAGTGTAGCTGAGTTGGGTTGGAGGTTGGAGGTGCGATTGGAGCCAATCGAAACGTATAAAGTAAGGCCTATGAAATACATTTTAAAAAGGAAATTGTAAAATACTGGAGTTAATGCCATAAACGTCTGCCAGCCGAGAGGATGCAATCGTCTGCCTTCAATCTTCGTAATAGTAGTAGTGTAGCAGTTCCTCAGTATAACGACAGCTTATGGCATCAAAGGGTGTTGCTGTCGCCTTCCATTTTATCCAGGTTTGGCGGAGTTAAATAGTATTAGTGCACTGTTAATTGTGTTTTAAATAACATTGGAAAGCACGATTTAAAGGTGTCTAAGCATCACCTCATGATATTACGATAGCATTGAAAGTTTCTTCTTTCCCTTCGAGCAACTGCTCACTCACAGTCAGAGACCAACAGAGCATAAAAGTCCAAGAACAAATAAATGTGACGTAATGTAATAACTGATGCCACTCCTTGTGAATGAATCTGAATTCAATTTAGAAGAGAAGTCGCTTATTAAAGACTCAAGAGTCAATCACGTGCAAGTTATGAAGTATAAGCGACTTCAATGTTTAGCCTCGGCGTATGATGCCTGGTGGTAATGCCACTTCTTCGTGTTCCACTGACAGTGTAAAGCTGGAGTACTTATTTTATGATTCCGTTCGTTAGAGGGCGTAAGTGGGACAAAAATCTCGAAATCTCAGCCCTGGTTAGGGTGTGAATCACGATTGATTGATATGCTCGATGTTATTAATTTTATTCTCTGGCCGTCAGAGCCTTTGACTTTCACCTTGCCTTACACTTTGATATCATACGTATTAGATGATATTTTGTTTAAATTTTCATCATACGTATTTGATATTTTGTTTAAAATTTCATCATACATATTTGATATACACACACAATTCAATGGTTTATTGTCATCATATGATTACAACGATCTTTGACGACATTAAAATGGATTTAGTATTTAAAGTACTTGGTAAAGAATGTCTGTCATTATTTTAGAAAATGTCATCATTTCTTTTATAAAGCAGTTAGAAATAACTACAATTTTACGATCATATATTGACATACACAGAATTAAAAACTTCTTAATTACCAACATGTAATATAACGTTTGGGAGATTATTGAATCTTTCATCTATCCTGGTTATAGTTCATTGGCTAGACAATCATTCATTCTTATCATAATAATACATGAGAACATTTCAAAGGTAATGTATTTTAAATAATACACTTATTGTAGCAAGCACAGTCAAGTATTTAAAGCTCCTTTATCTATGACTAAACCAAGATTATCTTGTTTCTATTCAGTTATTTGCAAATGTATAGCATCTGTACAGGAGCATAATGCTCAAATAATCAATATCCAATATCCAACATTTGATATAATAATATCTGATATAAAATGTGGTTTAAAAATTAATAGAAGGGAATAAAGCGATTTAAAAGCGTCTAACCTTGGCCAAATATTATTAGTAGTATCAAGCTCTTAGATGATGGTAAGATTTTGAGAACAATACATGTATATATCGCATAAAATAATTTAAATATTATCTATAGGTAGATTTTGTTAATACATTTTCTTATAGCTTTGATAGGCGCTATATTAATGTTCCTTATCAACATTTAAATCATATCTGGAGAAAACATAGCTACATGAAAACAAGATCTACACAAAGTAGATAGAAATCGACGCCACTAACTAAAAGCCTATAAAACATAGACAACATTCAACAGTTTTTCAGTCTAAAAACTAAAAAAATTGCTACTTTATTAGCATTCTTCTTCTGTCTTCTCTTTATTAGCATATATCTTCTGAATTAAAACGACAATGAATTTAAAAAAAACATCTAAGACAGGCGAACATTATTAGCATTCATAGGTCGTCTCATCATTCTAAGTTTCCATTATCATCGTCATAGAATGACCACCACGTGCGAATGACCTGTCTTGACAGTTTAATATTCATACATGCAAATAAGCTCCCGTGATCTGGTCATACGAGACCCACCCCTTCCTCCACTGCTCAGAAGTAAGACTTGCTATTAGCCCTCGTTTCAAACAGTTAAAATTGCAAATGCGTACAAATAGACTACACCGACGTCATCACTTAACCCAGACACCTCCCTCTATCACTCGTCTGTTCAATGCAACGATTGTTTTACACACACACACACACACACACACACACGAACACACACGAATAGATTCACCGCAGCACTGAACTCAGAAGTACTGTCTTGTGAACTGTCTTCTGCTTAAGTTCTGGTTTCGTTCTCTACTTAAGACTTAACTTTTCAGTTGCATTATCCGCTCGTCTACCTCTCTGTCTTATTCGTCTGATCTTCTCGATATTGACTTGAATGCATGCTTTAAAGACTAGTCGATGTAGTAGTACTTCCAGTGTTTAAGCCTGAATTAAGGAGGAGGGCGACGTCAATGGCCTTTGATGCCATAAGATGTTGTTAAACATTGGAACTACTCGCTAGCACCTCTCGTGAAAGCTTATGACAGAAATAAGATGTCCTAAGTTTCAACTGAATATCTGTCACCAGGCAGGAAAATTTCGTACGGGCGTAAGGTGGGAAGTAAACGACAAGTCCTGCAATGCATTTATCCAGTATCAAGGACCTTGGCGTTTGTTCATCTACATCTGTTCGCCCTAGACCCGTCCGTCCCTCCAGGGCCGTCTTATATTAGGCACAGTAGGCATTGTCCCTAGGGCCTACGAACTTTATAGGGGCCTACTAAAGTCAAAAATGAGATATTGAATAAAAAATTTATTGATTGACCCGAAAATAGAAAAAGGAAATACAAATTTATTAACCTTAAAGTTTGTACTGAAACAGTTTAAGCAGGTTTTGGACTGGCACTATCCGACTAAAGGCAATGGCGGAGTTAACGTTTCGAGCTAAACGCAGTTGATCGTAATCGTAATCGTAATCTCGAGATTTCTACAGCGCCCAACGAAAGCTAAGTCGCGAGAACCAGCTTATTCACAGGCGCTCAGTCAAAAAGAAAGTCGATAGACAAAAGGTTTTCGGTTCCAGGTCAAGATCCAAGAGTGAGGCAGGCAGGCAGGCGACTAAGGTGGGTGGTGTTTGCAATCGTATCTGTAAGACAGATAAGGGGAAGAGGAGGAATCAGGATAGGATCTGTGAAACAGAAGTGTTTTAAATTTTGAGTGGAAGACCTACGGAGAGATTGCAAGAGGTGAAATGATGGTGAGTTCGTATGATAGATCAGATAATTGTCGTAATTCTGGCGGGAGTTTATTCCAGAGGTGTGGAGCAGCTATGGGTATGGAGAGATTGCCAAATGTTAAGGATGAGGTGACGAACGGGCGGAGAAGTGTTATGGCAGACGAAGAGCAGGTTAAACGGAATGGTTGGATTGTAAATAGCTGTCAAAGATATGAGGGTTGGGAGGATTGAAGTGTGTTATACGTAAGTGATGGGACCTTGTACTCTATTCGTTCAGGTATTTTAAGCCAGTGAAGTGATTTGAGAACGGGAGTGATATGATGGTATTTGAGAGATTTGGTGACAGCACGAGCGAGAACATTCTGGATTGGATTTGGATTTTGTCTATATTGAGGAAAAGTGAATTACAGTTATCAGGTTTTGCATGGACTATGGATGTGGCAATGGTAGAAGCAGTTTTGAATTCAAGCATAGGGCAGATTCTGCGGAGGTCACGGATATGCATGAAGCAACAGCGGGAAAGATGGGTGATATGATCAGAAAAGGAGAGATATTGGTCGAATATTACACCTAAATTGCGGACAGGACAGTTAGTATTAACCGTGTGGGTGAAGGCAGAGTCCAGGTTCACGGAGACAGAGGGGTCAGGTATTATCTTCAGCTGATGAGATTTTATGTTTATTATAGCCTCCGTTTACAGCGTTTTAAAGGTGTTTAACGAGGACGTCCTTTGGCTTTAAGCTCGACATCTTGTGGCTGTCATTGGCCGTCGATCTGACCTTACCTCGCAAAGTTTGAATAAACTTAATCCCATTTAGGCCGTTGACATCTTTAAAACGGTTGGCTTTCAATTTTTTTTAAATTAACTAGGCGTGTTTTGAGTTAGTTTGTGATCGTCTTTTTCACGTGGTTACTTTCGGGCCAGTTTTCTCGTTGTCTAAGCCAACAAACGACTGACGAATTTAATTACAGCTTCTGTGGAAAGCCTTTCAAAGTTACATAAGCAGAGCGCTGCATTTTCCAATGCTTAGCCACATCTTCTGGCGGTTGACGTCGACTTTATCTTACCTAACAAGTAATTTGACAGGTCTATTGAGAAAATATGTGAAAATAGTTACTTATTGTTTGGGTTCCTTACAGAATATCTGGAAGCAATTTGGGATTTTCTGGTGATTGCATAAGTGGATAACTGTTGGTTCTGGTGTTTTTCTGGAGAACATTGTCGAATTTTGAAAATATGAAATTTAAAAAAAAATAAATGTTTGACCTGCGGCTTTCCATACCCAATATCCCATCTATCCGAATGTGATTCTATCAAATGAACTTGATGGTGGTTCACTTGACTTGTCAAACAGTCAGTTCCGCGGTTTATTAACGTCGTCCTACGACATTCAATTAATAGGCGGAGACCGCGACCTCCAGCGGCCACACAAGTAATTACACTTTGTAGACGTTACTCAATCGCAGAGTAATTGGGCGTCAGTTACACTGGAGGGAGGGAGGCTGTGAATTGAGTAACTGATTGTTTTGCCAACGATCCCTGATTGGTTCTGGGTTCTGATCACAAGGCATAGATGATTCAGAAAGAGAATTTGAAAATTTTTGTCCAGCGAGAGGGAAAGCCCATTCGCCTAGAACAATTCTAGTTTTATGTATTAACATGAAGAGGAGGCGATCAGATGACCTAACTGAATAAAGATGACTATTGGGAATAAGGACTGATTTAAAATACCATGATTGGCTAGAACAGTGTTACATGTACTTCACAAACAGAGAAAGGCATTCAGATGACCTAGTTGACAGATAAAGCTTGAGGAATGAGGTCTGTTTATTTATTCATCCGCTGCTTAAGAAACCAACTTTCGAAACCCACTTTCAACGAAGGCTACCTGTTTATTTACATAACCATCCCAGCTTTGAATTTTTTCTCTAAAATTCTTGAAAGGTTTGTTATGAATCGCATGAAAACTCGCCCATCATCCGACTCATTTTCATCCCCTTTTCAGTCTGAATACCGTAATCGCTACTGTGTGTGTGTGTTTAACTCCGCCACTGCCTTTAGTCGGGTAGTGCCAGTCGGAAGCCTGGATAAAGGAGGAGAAGCTTCTTCACTAAACAGACTAGACAGAGTGATTACATTATCCAGTGTTTAACGACATCTTGTGGCTGCCAGAACCGTTGACGGATCTTAGCTCGTGTTTAAATGAATGAAGTGTCGGGCGATTGAACGAAAATAACATTGAAATAACATTGACTTAAACGATTTAAAGATGTCAAAGCAAATATTAATTTTTTCTAACAGCGAATGTTTAGGACATCTTGTGATCTTTTCAGGACATTTGACGTGCGCTTAACCCTCCGCATTAATATGAATCAATGTATATGACTTCACGATATTAGTAGTTCCAGTGTTTAACAACATCTTATGGCATCAAAGACCTTTTGACGTCGCCCTCTTCCTTTATCCAGCTCTTCGGACTGGAACTACCCGATCAAAAATACCGAAAAGGACTAAGCAAAAAATGGAGCAAAACCAGGATTATATATTGCCTTATAAAGGGATTTAAAGGTGTCCAAGAAGTAGCTTAATGTTAGTAGTGCATCCAGCGTTTAAAGGAGGTGTGCGTGCGTGCGTGTATTTGTAATCGGTTCATTGAACACCTTAGTGGTGGAGGGAGGTGCTTGGATTAAAGCGATCGCATGAACATATTTCTATGCTTACAATACTGATTGTTTGAAACGAGGAATACTGATTGTTTGAAACGAGGGGCCAATAACCCGTCTTCCGAGGAAGGGAGGCAGGCAGGCAGGCAGGCAGGCGGGCGGGCGGGCGGGCGGGCAGAACAGACCACGTGAGCTTATTTACATATTTGAATATGAAGCACAGTCTAGTCATTGGCATGTGGTGGTTAATATAAGGTCCAGTGATATTGGCAACTGTTGCAAAGATAGCACGCCTTTTAGATGCTAAAAATTTAGGCCTCTTTTTGATGTTTCTTTAACTTTGTTTTCGTTTTGTTGCAGAAGATATATTTTAGTAAAATCAAAGTATATTTTATCGATCCATTCAATGGATCTTTTTTATAATGAAGTAAGTTCTTTTAAAATGAAAATGAAATTAAACAATATAATTTTTTATTAATTTTATATTAGACTGTAAAACTGGTGCATGTGGCAATTGATGTATTATCGGCGTTCAGTTAAAAGCATCGATTTCGATCTGCTTTAGATTGGATCTCCTTTCAACGTATTTATGCTTTCTCTTGATATGAATTAAATTTTCATGTGGATCAATTCTAAGTAAATGTATTTACAAATTGTTTTCATATATAACAAACATCATTTTATTTGATATTTACCAATATTATTTACAAAATCTTATTAATATCTATTTTCAAGATAATATTGAAAGCTTCGCGATAAACATGACGAATGGTAAGAATTTATTTCATGGTAAAATCTACCTTACTTTCGTTACATTTTTCTCTTCAAATGTTTGATATATTGTGTTTGTACATGGACATAAAGTACAACTCAAATACGTGTAAGGAGAAAAAAAATCAAAAATTGAATGCGGCTGATGAAAACATTAGCGTCTTTAGAAAGCGTTTCAAAGGTGTCTAAGAAAAGCATTGCTTTATTTATTGTTTATCGACATCTCATGGCTGCCATAATCGTTGACGCCGACCTTTCCTTGCTTTTTGGGCTTTGTCGCGGCACTAAGCAAGCAATTAAACAAAACAAATGCATTTGTAACGCTTGAAAAAGCGATTTTTTAAAAGATCGTAGAAAGAAGGAAATATATTTCAGTCAATCTCTAAAGGCTTAGAACTATTAAACCTGGTGAAGGTGTCACTCGATGATTGGTCCTTACGAGAATAATCGAGTACTCGAGTCCATAAAATAATCGAGTAGTGTTTAAGTACTGAAGTACATTTATAACAAGCTTAGAACAGGAAGGAAGGAAGGAACGAACGAACGAACGAACGAACGAACGAAGAAACGAAGAAACGAACGAACGAAACGAAGGAACGAACGAACGAAGAACGAAGAAACGAAGGAACGAAGAAACGAAGGAACGAAGGAGGGAAGGAAAAACTCATCTTTACATAAAATGTAAATGTAAATGTACAGGTCATGGGTGGCAGAAAGCTGAGCCACATATACTACATAAATAGACATATAAGAATCTGTGGCTGAGCTTCGCACGGTCGTCGTATGCGCCCTAGAGGAAAGTCGAACGCTGTCGAAGTATACATTTTTTGAAAATGACTAAATCATATGCCAAGTGAGATGAAAGAATAAAGTGAAGTCCCTGTTGCGCACATTTGCCCTCACTTTGCATGTTCATTCAGCAAAGGCCTACGAATATGTGAGGAAAACTTTTAACACAAGTTTCCCTCACCAAAATACATTGAGGCGGTGGTTTTGCAGTGTGAAAGGCCAACCTGGTTTCATAAAGCTAACTTCAAAATGCCAGCAGCAGGACAAGTTATATTTCATTTACTGGAAAAATTATTTATTGAAGATACAGCTAATTTTGTATGTCATCTCATGAGCACACATAAATGATTTATATGCTGAAGAGTACAGAGGTATAAATAGGGCTACTTCCATGAGCAACGTCATATGTAAGATATATGACATACCCCAGGTTATATGAATCCTATGTTGCAATGTTACAATCCTTCCATACCATGTACAGGAAATATGAATCCTATCTGGGAATATTGTCATTTAGCTACATACGCCCTACAAATGATGCTTTTTGGGGAAAGGCATGCCAATTTGACACAAATTCATAATTTTAAAAATTCATATTAAAATTAGTTTACTGTGTGTGTGTGTGCATGTTGAAACTATTTTAGTATAAATTATAAATTCGCAGTAATATTACAGTTGTATTAGCCCTGCCAGCATGCCCATGAACATTTGATAGGTTCAAAATGCAGGGGCCCCACATGGGAATAGTACCATTTGGGCCCAATATAAACTTTGCTGTAGAGACTGAATTCTTGCTATTCAGTTTCACCATTCCACCTTCTGATCTCTTGTGCCTGAACCCATCTAAAACCAAATTCCTACTTGTTGGCCTATGTGACAACCTCAAGAAAATTTCTGATCCTTCTATCTGCCTCAGCCCGGATTCTACCTCCACCAACACCATTAACGCTGACTTCTGTCTGCAAATTAGTTGTAATATTCTACCAAAACCTCACCTTTTCTGATCATATCACCCATCTTTCCCATTCTTGCTTTATGCATATCCATGACCTTTGCAAAATTTGCCTTACATATGCTTTACTTCAAAACTGCATCTACCATTGCCACATCCATAGTCCAATTCAATTCACTTTTTATCAGTGTAGATACCACTCAAATAAACCGCCTTTAGGCTATCCAAAATGCTCTTGCTCATGCAGTCACCAAAACTCCCACACACTATCACATTGGTCCTGTTCTCAAATCATGTCACTGGCTTTAAAATACAGTACATGAACACAAAGAGTATAAAATTCTTTCTCTTACCCTTAACACAATTCAATCTTCCCAACTCTCCTATTTTTGTCATTTATTTGCATTCCAACTATTCCATTCAACCCAATCCTATTCTGTCCTAAGACTTCTTTCCCCCCCCCCCGTCATTTCATCCTTAAAATTTGGAAGTCGCTATATAGCCATAGCTGCTCCACTGCTCTGGAATAAACTCCCACCATAATTTATTCAAGAGGGGTGGAACAGCTATGGCCATAGTTATCTGACCCATCAAAAGAACTCACCAACACTTCACCTCTGGCTATTTCTGGCTGGTCTTTCACTGAAAACTGAAAACATTACTTTTCCAAAAATCTTATCCTGCTTTTCCCCTTCCTCACATCTCTCTCTCTCTCTCTCTCTTTCTCTCTCTCTCTCTCTCTCTCTCTCTCTCTCTCTCTCGGCCTCCAGTCCGAAACACCATCTGCCGTAGCCATCTGACTGTCTGCCTGCCTGACTCCTGGATCCTAAGAATCCAGTTGTATATTTTTATTATGATTTTAAAAGCCTCATTATCTCCATTTTCCACCATTGGCCAAAACATATTGCATTATCAAAGTTATTTGTTAAAATATTTGTGTACATAAATGTCTCTATAAAGACGATTCCCAACACGAACTTGCAGTTCTTTTCATGCATTTCCACCGTACAAGGCTGCTTTCTGCCACCCATGACGTCACCGGCTAAAATTAGATGTTGGCTTCACAAATTTGGTTGTATGCTGTATCCAGTGTTATTATATCTATGTCTAAAACAGCCTACCATATCATAGCATTATCGAGTGTTTTACGAAATATTATGGTTGTCAAGATCATTGAAATCAACCTCAACTTAACTTATATTGATATCGAAGACTGAAGTTCGGGGATTCAGAACACAAATTTGCCGTACAGATTAAAGAGTAATTACGCATACACAAAACCCAATACCCAGTAAACTCAATTTTAGAAACGTGCATATATGCAAGTATGTATCTATCGACCCACAATGAATATTGAACGTTTTAAGTACCTAGCAAACCGCTGCACAGATGACTATCCAAATGTGAACGATGGGGACTACTATTAAAAGTATTTCGTTCATTTTAGACACCTTTAAATAGCATTTTTGATATATTATAAATAGTAAGTTACATTTCTGCCTTATTTGATGTAGTGCCAGTGCCAAGCCTGGATAAAGGAAGAGGACGACGGCAACGGCCTTTGATGCCATAAGCTGTCGTTAAACTGCGGAACTACTAAGTAGATCGCAATTAGGTCGCACGAACTGTCTTTTATAAGCTATTGTGATGTTGAGATGGGCCGCATTGTCTCGTGCGAATCATTATAGGTAGGTTTAGGGAAGAACTACTACTACTGTTTGAAGTCATTTTCTAAAATAATGACAGACATTCTTTAACAAGTACTTTATATACTAAATCCATTTTCTGTAATGTCATCAACGATCGTTGTAATCATATGATGACAATAAACCATTGACCTGTGTGTGTGTGTGAAGTCCAGTAGTTCCTCAGTTTAACGACATCTTATGGCATCAAAGGCCGTTGCCGTCGCCCTCCTCCTTTATCCAGGCTTGGGACTGGCAATACCTACAAACAAGGCAGTGGCGGAGTTTGAAGTCAATCCGGAGCCTGGATAAAGTAGGAGGAGGGCGACGTCAATGGCCTTTGATGCCATAAGATGTCGTTAAACAGTGGGACTACTACTGTGTTTGAGATTCAAGAAAGAATTCAAGTTCGAGGCCATTGGGTCTGGAAGCCATGAGAAACATGTATAGCCTGTCGTTAAGACTGAATGTTAGATAATAAATAAGAGCGGAATTTCAGACATTGCAGAGAACGGATATAGTCTGAAAATGACAAAGTGGTACTAGAGAAAATATTATCAACCCACCTTCTTCTTCTTCTCCTTTCCTCCTTCTCCTTCTCTTCCCTCCTTCTCCGCCTCTTCCTCCTTCTCCGCCTCTTCCTGCTCCACCACCACCACCATCAAATGCCCCTCCTCTTCCTCCTCCTTCTGCCTTTTGTCGTTATTCTTTGATTATAACTATATTCCTCGTATTCGTTCAATCGCACAAGTTACTCATGAGATATCAATATGATTTGACCTCGCTTTGCTCTGTATTTATATACTCCCCTTTGTTTTCTTTGTATATATATATATATATATATATATATATATATATATATATATATATATATATATATATATATATATATATTGTATAGACATACATATTGTATAGACATACATATATACACATATTTCGTTGATAGTGTTGTAGAGAAACAGACGTCTGTAAACACCTCGGAAAGGTTTGAATAAAATCATCTGCGGAATGATAGGCCTACAGGTTTTTAGTTGTCATGTAGAATGTGTGGAAATTTCCAAAATACTTCACATGTAGGGTGACATCAGTGTTAATTTTACAAAGATTTAATAGTCATAGGCCTATACAATTCTTTTAAATAATAGCATAGAGTGTTTAGCGACATCTTATGTCTGCCAGGCCTTTTAACGCCGAACCTACCTTACGTGACGATATTCACGTGATCACCAACCTCGCAATTATTAGTTTTCTTTGTTTATTAACAGCTTATGGCTGCCAGGGCCGTTGACGTCGACCTTACAATAGGGGTTTATATGCCATGAAACTCGCGGTTAAAGAAACTTCTACATAGGGTTGAAAAAAGCGATTTAAAGGTGTCTAAGCGAAGCCTAATGATACAGTGGGATAGCATTGAAAGTTTCTTATTTCTCTTTGAGTATAGAGCATAGGCCCTAAAAAGAATATAAAGTTTATGCATCTGAGAACGAGTAAATGTGACCTTTTGCTCTCGCCACCTAGCGACCGAATTTGAATTCAATCAAGTAAGCGACGTCGCTTAGAGCGTAAGAGGTGGTAATGCGTAGGAAGTGTAAGCGACTTCAACTGTTTAGACTCGGCGTATGAGGGCTGGTGGCATCGCCACTTCCTTCGCCGTCCGACTGACAGTGTACAGTTGGAGTACTTATTTTATGGCTCAGTTCGTTAGAGGGCGCAAGTGGGGCATACTTCTCGAAATCTCTTCTCTGGTGCAGATCTGAACGATATAATGGTAATCGTAATCTCGAGATTTCTACAGCGCCCAAAGTCGCGGGAACCAGCTTATTCACAGGCGATCTTATTGCATCAAGAACCGTTGACGTAATTATGGAAAAAATGTTTGTACAGTTTCGTAAAGCCTTTTACCGTAATAAAAATTAGATGCCTTGTTTCGAACGAAGGCGTGGGAGGAAAAAGCCGATCCTACTTTAGTAGTAGTTCCTCAGTTTAACGACAGCTTATAACATCAAAGGCCGTTGCCGTCGCCCTCCTCCTTTATCCAGGCTTGGGACTGGCACTACACCCAAACAAGGCAGTGGCGGAGTTTGATTCTACTTTAAAAATTTTTAACAGAATGCAACTCACAGTTTATTGGGAGTTAAATAGCATTGGAAAAATACGATTTAAAGGTGTCTTAAGCATCACCTCATGATATTACGATAGCTTTGGAAGTTTCTTCTTTCCCTTCGAGCAACTGCTCACTCAAAGTCAGAGCCCAACAGAGCGTAAAAGTCCAAGAACAAGTAAATGTGACGTAATGTAATAACTGATGCCACTCCTTGTAAATGAATCTGAATTCAATTTAAAAGCGAAGTCGCTTATTAAGGACTCAAGAGTCAATCGTGTGCAAGTCATGAAGCGTAAACGACTTCAATTTTTTAGCTTCGGCGGTTGATGTCTGGTGATACTTCTTCGTGTTCCCACTGACAGTGTACAGCTGGAGTACTTATTTTATGGCTCCGTTCGTTAGAGGGCGTAAGTGGGACAAAAATCTCGAAATCTCAGCCCTGGTGAGCGTGTGAATCACGATTGATTGATTTTGATAATAATCAATGGTTATTAATAATTATCCTGCGTAACACAGGGGCTAAGTAGTGGCTTTCAATTGGTTCTCTCGAATGCAGTCATTTCGCTCTTCGGTTTTCGCTGATCAACGACCATCGACTGATACCTTCTGGACTACAATTAAAACGCTATAGAAATTGCCAGATTAAAATATAGCAGCGGTTCTCAGATATTTTGCTCTCACGACCCCTTTATAACCTCAAAAATTATTGATGACCCCAAAGAGCTTTGTTTATGTGGGCTAAATGTCGATCGATTTTTATTTACATTTTTAGAAATTAAAACCGATAAATAAATCAGTCAACGAGGTCAGGGTCGAGGACGTACGGTGATTACTATATCAAACTGTACATATTTACACTTACGTTTATTTTATGGTTTAAAGTAGATTAGAAGTAATGATGAACGGTTGACGTCATCGACGCTAAACAGTGTATCATGTAAAATTACAGAGCCAATCTAACACGACAAATGAGATGAGGTAATGTCAAAATCAAGGCCCTGCCGGCCACAAGATGTCGTTAAGCGCAGGGTATTAAAGATAAGTTTAAAACAATAATGTAAAAATGCGATAGGGTAATAATGTACGACATGTGCAGCTTCAGGCGCTCCCAAGAAGAGCGTATAAACCAACTAATTTTATAATCTCTGTTTAAACACTTCTAAATTGCTTTTAAGCAAAAATATAAAATGACTTCAATCGCAACATGCATTGAGGAGAAATTCCGCCACTGCCTTTTGGGGGGGTAGTGCCAGTCCCAAGCCTGGATAAAGGAGGAGGGCGACGGCAACGGCCTTTGATGCAATAAGCTGTCGTTAGACTGAGGAACTACATGCTTGGAGATCACTAGCTTGCGTTGAGTAAGGTCGATTTAAACTGCGGTGTCAGCCACAACATGTCGCTAAGCACTCAATACTATATAACAACATAAGCTTTAGTCTATATTGCGTGTATTGGCCGATTTTGTTATTAAGCGTATTTACTTGTTAAGTTGCAAAACTGTTCTCAAGTATCTGAAAATCGAATCAGCGTTTGGTTTGATTTAAGACACTAAACAATTGGTCAATGACGAATTTTATTAAATGTCCTATTAGAACGTATGAAATACCTAGGAAAGATTTGTATGAAATGATCTGCTGAAGGCTAAAGGACTTTAGCAGCCATGTAAAAATTTATAGAGTTTTGTAAAGATTAATAGTGAGGATGACGAGGAGGAGGAGGAGGAGGAGGAGGAAGAGGAGGAGGTGGAGGAGGAGATGGAGGAGGGGAGGAGGAATTAGAGGAGGAGGTGGACGTGGAGGAGGAGGAGGAGAAGGAGGAGGAGGAGGAGGAGGAAGAGGAGGAGGACGCAAATCCTCTTCGTTATGACACAGCATCGCTAGACCGAAACTACTACAATATCATGCAGTATTATTAAGCCTATGCATGGAGACGAACTAGTGATTAGTAACATTGGTGTGCACTGTTTAATGACCTCGTGTGGCTGACAGGGCCTCTCACGTCGACATCTTAACTTACACACGCGATTAGTAGTACAGTAGTACTAGTTGCCAATGTTTAACTGAATCTTATGCCATCAAAGGCCACCGGTCGACATCAATAACATCGATTGAACGATTAACGTATTCAGGATTGAACGGCGTCTTATGGCTTATGGATGCCTTTGACTTTGACCCTGCTTTGCACTTTCATATTATTATCGGAAAACAGGGGGCAGATGATTTTTGGGTCAAACTGTCGGTCAAATCGAGTTTCAAGGTGTCGGTCGCACACACACACCCACACACCCACACACACACCCACGCACGCACACAGAGCCTTCATAGGCCGAGGCTAAAAAGTTAAAGTGGCGCACGCTCCATGCACTTGACTGTATCTTAAGTCGCAAGCAGCTTTGCTTATAAATTGAATTCGAATTCATTCTTGTTTTTCAGCACCTTTATCTCTTAGCAGAGATTTCTATGAAAAAGATAATTCCGTTAAGAGTTAGGTACGCATGTGTGCAGCCTTTTGACACCAGGGCCGTTGACGGCGACTTTACTCTGACGTTGGAATCTTACTTGACTGATTGACTGACTGACTCACTGGCTGACTTAATTACTGACCCACCCTTCCTCCACCGCTCAGAAGTAAGACTTGTTATTAGCCCGTGTTTCAAGCACTTAATATTGTAAGCATAGAAATATCATAGTTTTGGGTTCTGCCACCAACTGTGGTAGCGTTGAGATTCTGTTTCGCATTGTACCTTTACATCGTTAATTAGAGATTCACTTTCAATCAGTGTTCGTAGTAACGCGAGCGTGATTCTAGTTCAGTTGTGGAGCAAGCGACATAGTCTGCGACAAACTTTAGGCTGCTCTACCCATAACGATTACTGTAGCGCCAGAAGACGCTAGTCTATCTTCTCTACATTCTGCTACGACCTTTCTGCATGACGTCTGAACTCCGACTCCTTCTCGATGTGCGAATCTCTCCTCCTGACGAGACTCACGTGCAGTTCTCCTAGTCCGCACCTTGATCTTGGTCAAACGGCCGAGCAGTCCTCCTCTTCTGGTCTTCTCTGCGGATTGACTGACTGACCCTTGTGTGCAGTCTGCGAGCTCTTTTCTACCTGAATCCTCTGAACTCTGGGCGCATTCCTTCTGGGCCGGTCAGTACCCAAGCCCCGAGCTGACATCAGCTGTCGTGTGCCTTTTGGTTCTCATTCTCCGAAGTCAATTGTATAGCTGTGGACATCCATCTGGCTATCACGTGGACCTCTCGTGCTTAGCTGCAAAGCCCCTGATGTACCTGGAGATTGCTTGCTACCTGTGGATTGCTCAGATTACCCCAGCGGAATCCTTTTGATTAAGCTACACTCCTGCTGCATTCCATAGCTCACCTGCATTGCTACAAACAATAGCCCTTCCACACAGTGTAACTTGCGGCCCGTCCGTTTCTAAGAATCTGACCTCTGTAGCTTAGGGCTACTGGCTAGCTGTGTTGCTGCTCTGAACTAAGGTCCTAATAAATCATTCGCCTCACTGCCTACGCACTGGCCAGCAACGACTACTGAGTAAGTCTGGTAATCTACTGACGACTACTACTACTTTACTTACTTACAAATATACCTGAACTAGCTCGGTTATAGAAATACGTCTACGTCATCGCTGAACCCAGACAACTCCCTCCATCACTCGCCTGTTCAATGCAACGATTGTTTTACACACACACGCACGCACACACACATACAGATTCACCGCAGCACTGAATTGTGAACTGTCTTCTGCTTAAGTTCTATTTTCGTTCTCGACTTAAGACTTAACTTTTCAGTTGGATTATTCGCTCATCTATAATACTGGTCCCCGTGCACGGGGACCAGTATTATCAACTTAAACCGGTCTAACTGTCGACTTAAAAAATTATTTTATTCGGTCTTTAGGTAACTGACTTATTCATCATTCACAGCTTCATATCTCCGGCATTTCAGACGACGCTGATTTCCGAAGCTTACGATTACAATTACGATGTAAGAGTAGTTTCTGGTCGAACGTCTCGTCGCTCTGGTCTTCAGCCACATTTGCCCGGCATCAGACCACAGCTGCAGGTGACCAGCCATTGGGGACTCAACGGTCGTGGCTGTTAGAGGGACTGTATCTTCGGAAAACCCTCTGACTTAACATAGGCATTTATGTAGCGCCTGGATGTTAGTTTCTATTCCACGATTACTATTACTGCTACGAATACCAATGCGATTATATTCTTATTCACACGAGGCACTGGCAGACAGCAACACCGCGGTTCAAACAACTAGCGATTCATACACAATTCAAACGTTTATTGTCATCATATGATAACAACGATCGTTGACGACATTTCAGAAAATGTATTTTAGCATTTAAAGTACTTGTTAAAGAATGTCTCTTTTATTTTAGAAAATGTCATCATTTCTTTTATAAAACAATAAGAAATAGGTAAACTTTTTACCATGATATATTGATATATACAGAATTACAAAGTTCTTAGAACTTTACCAACATATAATATAACATTTTGGGAAAAATTGAATCTTTCATCTATACAGATTATAGTTCATTGATAGCTCATTGCACCTAGGCATAGGGCTATACAATCACTCATTGCTATCATTATAATACATGAGATCCTTTTATAATATACTGTATTCTAAATAATACACTTACAATAGCAGACATAGTCAAGTATTTAAAGTTCTTTCGTCTATGGCTAAATCAAGATTATGTTGTTTCTATTCAATTATTTGCAAATGTATACCATCTGTGAAGGAGCACGATGCTCAATCAATATCCAACAAATATAATCAAACAAATGGAATTCTTATAAAACACTTAGTATATATGTGAAATTTGACATACAACATTTAAAGAAATCACTTGATTCCCAAGAAACAAAAAATTAAACAAATTGTAGCAAGTAGCATCTATTTATACGAAGTTCAAACATTTTTTTAGCTTATTTACAAGGTCTTGCCTTTATTAATAGGATAAACCAGTCTATACACTTCATTTTGAAAAATACCAACTGTGAGCAAATTCTTAAATGAATATTCAGATTTATACATTTGACACTTTTCTTTTAATGAGGTGGCTGTGTTTTCTTTCCTGCACTCAAGTTTCCCTTTGTATTTTTTGTATATACAATCTGCCATTTGTTTATTATATAATTTCGAATTAGAGAATATACTTCGCTGAGTTCTAAATAATTAGTGGCATTGATATTTCTTAATTGTAATGCATCTTTGGCCTTCATATATGCTTTGTCATTCCTCGATATATTAATGTGACTCGGGATCCATACAAATTTAATTTTACTATATTTAATTTTATTAAATGAATTAATTATGTAATTTAGTAGATTAGGTCTAGCTTTATAAAAGAATGCTTTAATGGAGGAGGTCAATGCACTTAAGGAATCAGAGAAAACTGCGAACTGACAAAGGCTAGGAGATTCATTTTCTCGAATCCATAAGAGAGTTTCATTGATAACTGCAGCATAAATGCTTGAATTATCGCATAACCTAAACTTTCTCTCAACATGGAGACTAGCGATAGTAAAGGCTGCGGCTACAGTTTTGTCTGCCTTGGATCCATCTGTGTATATATGAGTGTAATGATCAAACTTAGAGATTAACTCTAGAGCCATTAATCTCATATATTCAGGATTATCTTCCTGCTAAGTGATCAATTTTTTAAGACTTAAATCTATTTCAAATTTATCAGACGACCATGATGGAGAAGATGGGAACATAGGGGCAGAAAAAGGGGTAACATGAGAAGTGAAAAATTCCAAAGTGCGAGTGTATATGGATTGATTTTTATTGCAAGGGTTCTATATTCACTGGTCCAGTGAGGTTCCATAGCAGTTTTAGTAGTGTGATATTTGTTTCCTATAATTTTGGTGCCTAATTTAAGGGAATTTTTGAGACGTCTTAGATGGAGAGGAAGTTCGCCACACTCATTTTGAAGTGCTGATGTTGCTGTGCCTTTGGGTGCCCCACAGCATAACCTTAGTGCCTCATTTTGTATTGATGAAATCTTTTCTAAAAGCCACATCACCATAATCAATAACCGATCTGATAAGGGTTCTGTAGATGCTAATCATGGCTTTCTCGGAAGCTCCCCAGTGATATCCAGACAACGCCTTCATTAGATTTAAACGATTTTTTCATTTATTTAAAATATATTCTATATGTGGTCTCCATGTTAATTTATGGTCAAATATGACGCCTAAAAACTTAGCCGTTTTTTCCATCTTAATAATTTCGTTTCCAATTTTAGTATTAATTTTTGGTTGGCTGCGTTTTTTAGTAAACAATATACCAGTAGTTTCACTGGTAGAGATCTTAAAACCATTCTTATTACACCATTTAGAAATTTCATTTATCGACCTTTGAATTTTTTCCTCTGTTTTTGGTTACGATGTCCTGCATGTATGGAACTATCATCAGCAAAAAGAGTCATCTGAACTCCCATCTATTTGAGGTATGTCATTTATCATATTCAAAAACAATAAGGGCGATATAATTGACACTTGAGGGACACCATTTTCTTGCAGGAATTTATTAGTGTAGGAGTCCCCCACTTTAACTTGAAAGGATCTACTACACAGAAATCACAAGAAAGCAACTAGCGATTGAACGAAAATTAGCTTCATATAGGGCTGAAGAAAGCGATATAAAGGTGTCGAAACATAGCATTTTGCCTACATTTAATATTTTAGTATTATTTAGTGATTGCGACATCTGGTGGCCGCCAGCGCAGTTGAAGTCAACCTCACCTTCCTTGTTAAACTCGACTGTAGTAAGAAATATTAGCAACTGAGTTTAGTTAACGACGCTGTGTTGTAAAGAAGATGATTCATAATAATCATGTGAGAACCTGTATAGCGCCACTCTGCGAATGCTCAAGATATCAGTCGATGGTCGCTGTTAAGCAAATTAGTTGTGCAGCCAAATTCCATGGTTAGTCCGTCAGTCGAAAAGAAACGAGAGAAACAGACGACGAAGGAAATGAGTCGACGAAGAGATGAGTTTACATGGAGGCTTCGAACTGGCAACATCTGAATTAAGGCTGTGACGGAGTTTATAGTCGACTGGATGAACTGCAAGAGGTTAAAGTTCGTAGGTCGGGACGAAGGTCAGTGAAGGTCAAAGAGCGATGGTGAGAGAGAGAGAGAGAGAGAGAGAGAGAGAGAGAGAGAGAGAGAGAGAGAGAGAGAGAGAGAGAGAGAGAGAGAGAACCATCACTGACAGAATTCCACGGATCTCTCTCTATCCAGTGTCTATCGAAGCAGAATTTATTAATTATCTTGGCCGATAATTGCCATTACAAAGACCCCTAAAAGGGTGTAAAAATCCCACCTCTTGAAGTTATGCATGTCTGCGTGTGCGTGTGTGTGTGCGTGTGTGCGTGTGTGTGTGTGTAGAATTCCGGATAAGATTGAAACTAACCTGTCTGACCTATAAAATCCTAACTTTGTGAGCACTCCTACTTACCTTCAATCAAAAGTCTCTCCCAACATCCCTCCTCGCATCTTACGATCTTTGGGTACGGGTCTCTTGGCTGAGCCACGATGCAGAACTGTCCTGGGCTCTCGTGCACTCCACAACGCGGCCCCGAAAGAATGGAGCAGAATACCGTTAATTCTCCGAAGCTCAAACTCTCTTACTTCCTTCAAGAAACGCCTGAAAACTATTTCTCACTGACTTTCGAACATCTGGAAATCTAATTCTTTTCACCAGGCGACTGACTGACTATCCTCGACTCCGATTCGCGCTTTTAGAGATCTTTTAGTTACTGTTGAGATATCAATATGGTTTGACCTCGCATGAGAAAATCTGGCGCACGTTGAAGAACATTCAGATCGGGCTTAAAATGAAATCGGATGAACGTTGAAGGGTGGAAAGTTTAAATAAGTAAGTAAGTATTATTTTATTAGCATGAGTCAAACGCCCACACTTTATAACGACAATGCACACAGTAATATAATAAATGGCATGAGCACTGTAAAATAGGGTCTGAATGACAACTTAATAAAATAATTATGGTTAAATAGTTCAGAATACAGAGCCACAACTATTAGGACAATCTAGCAGAATTGATATATTGATCTACTGAAAAAGTTACAATTTACTGTATTTTTGCAGTGCTCGAACGACAAAGGATCTTTTATGGACCAATGTGTGAAAGTTTGGCAATTCAAAATTATGTCCCCTCTCCCGCAGGGTGAAACCGTGTGAGAGCTTAGCTGAAAGTAACTGGTGAAGGCTACTGAGTGGTTAGGCTCCTGGATGCTTTTAAAGAATTTCAATTCAATTTTCTCGCAATAATTTTCCAATTTTATACTATCACCATTCAAAAGGCCACTACGCACAGCGCGGTATAAAAAGGAATATATTCTCCCAACTAATTCTATTGACAGGAAACCACCCCAGGATGGGAGAGCATAGGTAAGCCTGGAGACTACAAGAGCTTGGAAAATGCTTTGTAATTTATTGGAAGGCATTCCCTGAGATCGAAGGACTTTTAGTGGGTAAAGGCGTTGACTGCAAATAGTCAAAATAAAAGACACATGGTCGTCAAATTTCAGATCTTCTCTAAACAAAACACCCAACAGTTTAACAAGTTTAACTCGTTCAACGCCAATAATAGGGTCAGGGAAGGATAAGAATCTAGGGCTCGGTCTGTGAAATATAATTTATTTGGTCTTTGAGACATTAAGTATCATTTTATTCCTATAAGTGCAATCCTTAATATTAGCGAATTCAATTTCAAGGCTAACAGGAGAGTTTTGTGGAACAAGTAGATTGGTGTCATCTGCAAATTTAAAGAGAATGTTAGCCGGAGAGACAGGCTTTAGGTCACTTTCCATAAGAATGCAGAGGCTAGGTCCAATGCCAGACCCTTGAATAACACTGCGATTGATGGAGGCAGGATCGGAAACTAAATTATCACATTTGAGGACTTGATATCGCCCAGATAAGAAGTCAACAATCCAGCTCGATATTTCAGGTTTCAGGTTTAGAGCCACAACTTTAGGAATTAAGACCGGTCGACCACATCAAAAACCTTGGAGAAGTCGACTAGCAAGCACCTCACATAGGAGTTGCTTTCCAGCATCAGTGTGACGTGATGCAGGAAGAAAGTAAGGCACTGGTACAACTGCCAGTGGGTTTAAACCCAAACTGGTCCTGCAAGGTTTCACAAGGAATGTTAGGTCTAAGCCACCTAGAGACAGCAATTTTTTCTGCAATTCTAGAGAGAATTGGAGTCACAGATATAGGCCTAAAGTCAGACAGGGAAGTTGGCTTGGAAATTTTTGGCACAGGAGTAACAACCGCAGTTCTCCAGTTGTCAGGAGTGGTCCCAGATTTGAAGGAGGCATTAAAAACGTGAATGACCAATTCCGCCAACTCATAAGAATATTTTTGAAAAAGCCAGCCAGGCAAATCGTCAAGCCCTGCTGCAGTGTTTGGCTGCTTGCGCAAAAGTCTTTCGATTTCCCGGACATTCATGTACGGTTTCATATAACTGGTGCAATCAACAATATTGTTTTTAAGACCAAGGATTTTCACAGATGATTAGTCCGGAGTAGTCACTATGCTAGCAAAGAAATTGTTCGCTTGATTGATATCACCAAGAAGGCAATTAGAATTAGAATATTCGGTTTTCACAGAGGGCGAGTTACGTTTCTTGACCGCTTCCCACAACTCTTTAGGAGTAGCATCCTGCAGAGAAGAAAATAGCTTTTGAGAATTTTCCAAAATTATTTGATTAATTCTTATTGCAAGTAATTCAGATTCACCCAATTTAACTTTTTTCGCAGTTGATTGCGTTTGATCAGAAGTGATTTTATAGGCTCTAGGACTTATAAAATCCTCATCTTTCTTTTTGATCATGACGATTTTAGACGGAATGCAGTTATCAATAAGAGTAGAGATTGCTTGGAGGAACTCATTGTAAAGCAGAGTAACATCTGACATGTTAAAAAACGAAGACCAATGATAGGAATTTATAGAAAACCTAAGAAACGCAATGTTATGCTCTCTGCGGTCGTGCAGTTTTATTTTCCTTTAAGGCGTTGCTGGTGGGCCCGTATTAACATCGGAGTTTACTTCCGATATCAATACCGCTTTGTGCTTAGTCTTGATCAGACTCTGAAAGACCTGAACGTGCAACAACTCAGGCTCATTGACAAAAACTTGGTCTAGAATTTTTTTACCATAGGGAGTGTACAAGTTTTAACAATCTGGGAAAACCCCAAGTCTTCCAAAACTAGAACATTCAGGTCATTAAAGTCACCTGCAGTGATAATAGTGGCATCACGGTACTTACTATTTATATGCTCAATATCATCGCTAAACTTGTTAGCTAGCAAGGAAGGTTGATACTGAGGTTTTGGTGGGTGGTAAATACATGCAATCATAAGAGAATTAATGGTATCTAACAGGCAATGTAACCACAGAACTTCTAGTTGAACAGGCATATTTGAGTTTGCCCACGGGTTGAGGGCAGAGCAGTTTAGAATCGAACACACGGTTGTGAACATAAGCACAAACTCCGCCTCCTTTCCTCTTAAGTCTATCCATTCTAAATAACTGACAGTTATTTAACGAAATGTCCTTGTCTAGATGCTTCTTACAGAACCAAGTTTCGCGATTTCAGCCTTGTTTAGCAATAGGTCGAGCTCTAGAAGACCAATCTTGTTGGGTTTCGCCAAGCTGGTTGGATTTAAAAGGTAGATCTTAGGAATTTGAGCGACCGTCCGGCTACTCGGCTTCAGAGTGGGTCGATGGAAAGTATCACAGTTGATTGTCGTGAGATTAGGTCGATGTTGCTTGACCCCCAGCTGCTTGACAGACCAGACGAATGTAGAGCGACACCAGGGGGAAGATTAGGACCGGTATGGGCGCCTGTGTGGATGCGAAATTTTGTCTAGGACGCACGTCTTTCATAACACTCAGTAAGATGGTATAAATGGTTCAATGTGTAAATCTATGGCTTTACAAGCTATATTAAAATAAATCAATGTTTCGATAAAGTCTATGTAAAGGGCCCCGTCATTACTCTCCAGAGTCCGCAAGATGTTGCTATGCGCTTAATATTGCTAATAATATTTGGTTATTGTTAGACACCTTTATATCGCTTTTGTCGCTTTTATCGCTTCTATTTTAACCTCACTTATTCAACACTGCGTTGATCACATAAATTACCCATAGCCCTAGGAAATGTCGAAGTCAACGGCCGTCAAAGTTGTAAGAAGTCCTTTTCAACACTCCCCAAACTCCTCCACCCGTCAGCCGATGAGGAGTGGCTTCGCGGAGAGGAAGGAGGGAGGCCAACATTACTTTGTAATTAGGGGCCCCGATAGCCTTAATCCAGCCCTAATTAAGGCCTAATACTCGAATTAATGAACGACATAAGCCTCTCTTATTGTTTTGGACGGAAGAAACCAAGAGTTTACGCTGCTATACTAAAGAAGAATTATCAAAGTTCAGACAGTTTAGGCCAATATTGGCTGCAGTTGCCAACTGGCAGACTAAGTATCTCTTAGACCTAATTAGAATTTTTAATTAATATGATGTGATGTGAAATTCAAAACTCAGTGTTACAGTAAAACTATTAAAAATAAGGCGACAATGAAACCGAACATGATTTTCTAAGATTCTTTTTGTTCTCATTAAACGAAAACTAGGCAAAAGTCTTGGTGTACAGCTTACTAGCAAGGTATTGTTTGTTTCGCAGTTAAAAATTATGTCCTCATGCAATAAAAACTCATCAGTCTAATTTCTCCAGCTTCCGTCCCTCCTTCCTCGTGTCTCCCTCGGGCACAAGACGACAAAAACGCAACAGATAATCTACGACTTGGTTTACGGGGTTTTAGGCCACGCCAGTGACCCAACAGACCCCAGGAGCTGACGTGGTTTTAGGCCACGCCAGAGGCTCCATGGGCTCCTACGACTAACACACAAATACAAACACAGACAGACAGAGACGAGAGAAATATAGGCAGCAAAGCACCATGGTATTTGCAACTCATTTCAGAGGAATCTTTGTCATCAAGGATGCGTACAAGCAGTAAGAAATTTAAGAAAATCCGCATATGTTAGACTTGCACATACATGTATCAGGGTCCCCGAATAGGCTAAACTCTACTGCCATTTGGAATTAGAGTTTCAAGTGGAATATTTCGCGTTGTGGATGATTCGAAACTGGGATAAATAAAAATTACTATCTTGTACATCTTATTTTTGTTGTCTGACCGCTTTGACTCACTAATGCCTACGACTCCTCGCTCAGTCGATGGACATATGGCCTGTTAGCAAATGCAATACTTAGTTACTTATATACTTAGTGTGACCTTTTGTCAGATAAAAATTAGGGCTAATTAGGCTTCTTGAAGTCTCAAGGAGTCTCCGAGATCTGGCCTTGTTCCAGTGGAATGTGCTTTGGAATATGCGGTTTTGCTTCAGTGGCCATCGATTGATGCCTGTGCATTATAACTTACGACGCTAGAAATGATGCTCGAAGTTTCCAGTATTGATTAGAATAATACGGCGCTAGAAACGATGATGTTTCCAGATTTGATTAGATTTTTAAATCCATCGATCAATTAGTATATAAATTGTTGATCAATTATGCCATCAAGTTAAGCAATTCATACATTTAACTTTGGATTTCTGTCTGATCGATGCCGTTCGAAATGGCAATTGCATATATTCTTCCTCTTCCTCTTGTCTCTCCTCTCGATCATTCGATTTCTCGGCGATTTGTCTTCAAGAGCAACAGTTCTCATCTCGAACTTCAGATTTCTTGCTTCTTTCTCTTCGTTTCAGGGATTTTCTGCTCGAAATAACTCTTCTTCTCATCTCTTCAAAGTCGATTTTCCAAATGAACTTCGTTTCCAAAGAACACAAAATAATATGGCCAAAGATGACGTCATCCATGTTGCGATGACGTCATCGGAACAATTGCAAAGTGATGTCTTAAATAGTATGTGCGTCATCGCTGTTATGCTTAATTCGACAAGAGTTAAGTAAACAAGTAAGTAGTTTTCTGGCCCTCTCACGCGTACTCGTATTTATTCCAAATGAGAAGTATTGCCCCGGAGAAATTGTCTCGTAAAATATTAATAATAATTATGGCCTACAGCGATCGAGATTAGCTGATACATGCAACTGAAATCACCACCACCGTAATCTGTTGATCTCCCCCTTGAATTTGGGCTCCGAACCAAACCTATAAACCTCCTTATCGATCGATCTTCTTTTGACTAAATGCCTATCAGTTCTATGATAAACCAGGGTAATCATCCTCAGAATTATTGGCAGAGATCTATCATAGAACCCATTAGCAATATGTAGCTTATATATATATATATGCCTACATATATTATTATTATTATCATCATCATCATCATCATCATCATTATTATTATTTACCTGCGAAGCGAGTAGAAGCAGGTGGAGTATGGCCGAGCCTTGTGTCGGCGACCGAGTGAAACCTGGAACCCATTGTACCTTTCTGACTATGGGCAACAAACCCACCGTAACAGCTCTTCTGCCCTTCTCTCTCAGGTCTTTAGCGACCGGACTTGGTTCTCGACATGGCATCTTTGCACAACCCCACAGACTTGATGCAGCGCTCGTGAATAAGCTGGTGCCCTGCGCTTAGCTTTGACGTAGCGCTTTAGAAATTTCTAGTTAACGATTACAGTTAGGAGAGACGTCAGAGCATCCAATGAGTGAATGGTTTGATTTGTGAGTCTGAGTGGAAGAGAGGAAGACGAGAAACGAACTGACGGCCACTGGCGGCATCTTCTAAGGTAGAAGTCGAAGAGAGGGATTCCAATGAGCCAGAGATGCAGCCATGTATATGAAGGGTTAGCAGCCACTTCATTTCTCTTAGCCTCAGCATACGATGGCCGATGGCCAGCCCTCTCCCTTGCCCCATTTTCCAACCGATAGTCTATTGTCGCTATACTCGCTCTTAGTTGAGTTCGTTCCGGGCGCTAGTGCAGCCGAATCTTCGAATCATGTATCTGGCGCGGGGTGCATTCGAAGCCCCGACCTCTCAGCTGATAGTCTAACACGCTAACCACTCGACTATCGCACAATCCAGATTTATTAAGATAAGATGAACGTTTCATCATCCGATCGATCGTTGGTGAAGCCCGCGTTGACGTCACACGCGTCATATGACATGGAATAGGACGACAGGAGTCGATGCAGAGTCCATTAGACTTTTAACGAAAACTCCGACGAAGATACACCCGTTGAACTAACGGCGCCTCGCCTGATGGCCAGAAGATGAACTCTCTGGATGAATTGAGCGAATCCTGGCGACCCTTTAAGTACCTCACAGAAGTGCTGCAGTTTATCTATGTATGTGTCACCTGAGAATGCTCAGACGTCTCAACTCGGCCACTGCCTTTAGTAGGGCAGTGCCAGTCCGAGGCCTGGATAAAGGAGGAGGAGGAAGAGGAGGAGGAGGAGGAGTAGGTGGGGAGGAGGGCGATGCTGACACTGGCCAACACATAATTTGTTGCCTCAAATGTTAGAACTGTTTCTGGGTATATTTGACCTGCTGATTCCAGAAAAGGCACCAGTTTTCTCCCAGCAGGTCTAGTTTTCGAGATATAGAACATTATGCCATATACCAGTCCTTGCCTCTGCTCGCCCATAAAACATAAGGCTATAGCTATAATTATGTAGTGCTCAATTTATTATGTGATACACTAAATAAACATAATAATACAAATACTTAAAAGAAAATGGTAGTACCTGAAACTGTACTTATATGATACCAAACAGAACAAGTTTGTTATAAAAATTTCAAGTCATTCGACACCGAAGAAGCTCCTTTTGTACGATTTCCGAGTGTGGCATCTGCCGGAACAATCGCGCATAATATTCCAGCAATAGTCTGCCATCATGTGTGCATCCCATCTTCCTTGATATCGATTTTCCATTGTTTTGATGTCTTGGTGAAATCTTTCACCTTGCTCTTCGCTGAAGTCACCAAGATTCTCTGGAAAGCGATCTAAGTGACTGTGGAGATAATGGACTTTAATGCTCATGTTGCAGCCAAGCTTGTTGAAATGAAGAAGCATATCCTCTACTAGTTGTGCATAATTGTCTGCCTTCTTGTTGCCAAGAAAATTTTTAGTTACAAGAACAAAGGAAGACCAGGCACAAGATTCGATTTCATTCATTGATGGTATGAAAAGTGGGTCATTCATAAGTTGCCTGATCTGTGGACCATCGAAGATTCCAGCCTTCAATTTTTCCATTGTAATTCCTGGTAACTTGTGTACTATGTATTCGAAGCATGAACCTTCTTTATTCAAAGCCCTGACAAATTGTTTCATCAGGCCTAGCTTTATATGTAGTGGTGGCAGTATGATCCTATCTCGTGCCACCAAAGATTCCTTGATTACATTTTGAGCTCCAACCACCATGTCTTTCCTCGAAGGCCAATCTTTTCTTGTCCAATGTTCATGCTTGGCTCTACTGTCCCAAAGACACAAAAAGCAGGGATACTTTGTGTAGCCACTTTGTTGACCAAGGAGGAAATTTACCATCTTCAAGTCTACACAAATTACCCATTGATGTTCTTTGTATTTTATCTTTTCCAGTACTAAAGAGATGGCATTGTACTCTTCTTTCATCCTGGTGGAGTGACCGATTGGAATAGAACCAAATTTGTTGCCGTTATTTAAAAGCACACATTTCAGACTACGTTTTGAACTGTCGATAAAAAGACGCCACTCATCTGGGCTGTAATCCGACAGACCAATTTTCTTCAATAAGTTGCTGATGTCATTACAGAATACTAGGTTGTTGTCTTCGGTAAAGAATGGCAGCAAATCCTTTTCTCTGTTTCTATAAATTGTAATTTTCGTTCCAGGCTGAAGTGCATTCTTTTCCTTTAGTCTGGACGCAAGCAATTCAGAGGACTCTTTGGAAAGATTTAAGTCCCTGATCAGATCACTCAACTCTTTTTGGTCAAAACGTTCAATGTGTGAAGTTGATTGGAAATCACTGTCACTGCCCCCACTTTCTTCACTTTCGTCATCTTGTCCGATATTGGACATGCAAGTCTCATCGTCTGAGAGCTGAGGTAGTTCGCGAAAAGGTGGAACTGGTACAATATCCGAATGCGGAACAGGTCTCCTGGCTGAAGGTATATCAGGGTAAGACAACTTGTGACGATTATTTCGATTGATGCCTATGATATTAACCATACAAAAGTAACAGTCGTCGAAGTGGTTTATCTGTTCCCTCCAAACCATCGGTACACCAAATTTCAGGCAGCTTCTCTTTCCAATTGTCCAGTGGCGCAATTGTTCAATACAAGTTTTGCATACTGTATGAGGAGCCCATTGCTTATCTTGATCTCCAAGTTTGACACCAAAATAACCTACATATGCTCTTTTTACAAACTCGGAAATCGGTTTCCTGTTTGCTTTTAGTGTGTATTCCCCACAAATGTAGCAGAATATGTCTGGTGGTTAATGCAGCTCCGTCTGGAAGTAGCCATAACCTTAAGGATGTTCGCATCTGAGGAATTAAATGACTAACCTAAAAAATAGTAAGAACATGTAGTTGTTTAATGCTCACATTCACAGATTGTTCTTGCGACCAACTCTTAATATGCCCTAAGACGACTGCGGCTGCTCTAGCTTTCAGGAGGCGGTTTATATAGGCTATAAATGCTGACTTCAGCATAATCTATTTACATAGTTCGAAACCATGAAACGCTGTATAAGCACAAATAAATTCTAAATGAGGCCATGAATTTAGTACTGAGTAAGCTGTAGGCTATGGAATAGTTATTTCGTTGAATCAGCAATATCTCAGCACGCGGCAAGATATGCTGATTTTACATTATAAGGATGTAGGCATTATATGAATCAGCAAGAATTATAATTAGCCATAAATAAAGCTTATTATGACATTTTAGTTTTGCCAAAGACATCGTTTAAAGAGTGGACTGGGTTTTCTTTACAAAATCGACGATATCTCAGAAACTAGACCTGATGCACTCAATCCAATGACATTTTCTGAATCAGCGCCCAAAATTACCCCAAGAACAGGTCTAAAACCGAAGGCAACAAGAAAAAAATTTTTTTCTGTTGGCCAGTGTAATGCCTTCCATTTTAAGAATCTCTCAATACCGCTGAAAATGTGTTTGCATGCATCTAAGTGTGTATGTATGTATAATTATTTGCTTGCATGCATGCGTATATGTATGCATTTGTGTATATATTTGTGTTTATCAATGTTCCCTCTAAGCTGGGCGCGTGGGCTCGAGCAGCAACGTCTGAAGGTCTTGTGTACAGCAATTTCCTGCCCGCACACACCGTTTTTGAGCGTCCAGATTAATTAGAAACTGAATTTAGGTCACTGTTACAGCTTCTGGCATTTTTAGTCCACTATGGTCAGAACGCGAAAGCTTCCAAGTGATCCTATATTGAGAAATCATACGGTCCGCCCTTGGGGGCCATATAACACAGTTGGCCAATTAGATGGCCAATAGACTGTTGTCACCTTTCGCAGGTGCGCGTTGTCTCTACTCTGAACTCTAGCCTACAGTATATGTATATTTTATATATGATGGATGCTCAGTTCTGAGGTCTTAGCATAAATGACACATCCGAATCCCCTCCATCAACTGATCAGTGGTCGCAAGTATATTATGTGACTGGGTTGCAAGTACAGTAACTAGCCCTTGTTTTCTTATTACAGACGCTCTTGTTCAATGGGCCTATTCTAATCTTGAAGACTAATGTACTTGACTGAATAGTTCTATACTCTTTATATTCGACCGTCTGCGGTTAAATAAAATTTAAAAAAATTTAAATGATCCAACATCGGCTTTTTGCTAGAAAAACAAGTTGTGTACATTATAAGACAGCTTGGCTAAACGATATTATTGAGTCTAAACTGGCGCTGTTGAATACAGAACTCAAACCGTTTTATTAAAGGAATTTTTGTATATCGTCACAATTCCCAATACATTGTTTCCAATATGCGACCTTGCACGAGAAAACCCTCACGGAAAAGTGAATTTGCGAGAAACGCGCTCAGAGGCATAAAATAGGTCAAAATGAGTTCTTTGCATATTTATACTCACTGTTGGTTTAGATGACATACTATAAGTTCTTATGTAGGCTAGAGTTTAACTGACTAAATATTTTATTTTCAATTTTATTATGATGTCTTACAACAAAACTTAATTTTTACATATATTGTGCCTTTGTGTCCAAGTTGAAGTCGTGTACAACGATGATTATTGAAATGAATGTCTTTTATATATTTTTGTTAATCAGATTTAACGGAGATTTCAGACGCCAATGTATATCTTCCATTTTCTATTCTTATAAATATTCACGACTCCTAATCGCAGCGACTTATGTCTAGTTTTAGATAGTTTCAACAGTAGCTTCAAAGACACCTCCATCTTTATAAATTTGAAACTTTTTCACTACTTTTGATAAAAACATGCGATTTTCACCAAATTATTTGGCAATTCTAATCCAGTCCAGTACAATATCTAACTCAGTTTTGGTTTTTGCCAACACTTTGATGGTTTTGCCATGCGCAGTCATCTATATGCGCGAAAGGCAACGCTCATGTGTTTCATCAAAGCAGTCGCGGTTGGCGATAGTATGTATAGAAGTTGGATTAATAGCACGTGACAAGTTAATGTCTGTAACAATCTTAACAAGCGACTGTGTGAAATTCTTGGGTAACCTTAACACGTGATTAAGTTAACGTCCTTGAGAATCTTAGCAGTTTATTGTGTTGATAGCTGTTTGGGCAACCTTAGCATGTGACTTAACGTCCTTGATAATCTTAACGGATGGCTGCATTTATTAACTTCTAGGATAACCTTAACACGTGACTTTGTTAGTGTGTTTGGCAATCTGACTGGGTGATTGTGTGAAACTTTTGGATAACTTTGACACGTGACCAAGCTAACTTCCTTGATAATCTAAAGAGTTGCGTGAACTCCTTCGATAACCATAAAATCTGACTAAGTTAACGTCTTTGATAATCTCAACAGGTGGCCGTTTGATCTTCTTGGATAACCAGAACACTTGACAAAATTAACGTTGCTGAAAATTTTAACAGTTGGCAATAACCTTACACGTGAACAAGTTCACGTCCTTTGATAATTGTCTTAACAGAGAAGTGTGTTGTTAACTTCATGGATAACCTTAAAAGCGACACCTGACCCAGAAATTCATGTCGATTCCGTTACAGAGCGTCGGGAAATAGGCTTAGATAGCAGAAGACGCATTTTCTGCATTCGTTCATTCGTGGCATTCGGTCTTTCGGTTCTTTGATGTCACCAGATCTAAACTTATGACTCATCTCTCTCAACTTGCTCACCCACCACAGCCTAACTTCTGGTTTATCTGACTTTCCAAGATATCGTCATGGCTTCTCCAACGGATTATGTATATGGTCTTCGATTTCGATTTCACTTGAAGCGACCATTCCCTGTAGAAGTCATTAGATTAGATTGGACTAGATTTTCAAGATGCTCCAGGAATCGACTATGCAGTTTTTGGTAGCCTAATAGACGTGCCTTGGAAGAAATCAACTTGGATCATGCGTGCGCTCGTTGGCAATCGGACAAACGGACGTCCGAAGAGAAGGAGGGAGGGGACATCCAAATGAGGACAAAGGGAGAGAGTTAGGCTATGTCCAGTGCGGACGTCCAATTCTAAATTCGGCACATGCTGCTATTTCTATACCCTAACTCTAACCCTAGTCTTAAACACCAACGTCAGTCAGACAGCAGTCCCTAGAGCGTTGGATCTAAATTATTAAGAGTTCTACTGCTGGACGCGGTAGTATCAAAGTACCCCCACTACGTAGCTCGGTTATCTCTGCAAGATAATTCATAGGTCCGTTGCAGTGCAGACGCCCGCTAAAGGATGGGAAGGGTAATGCAAAATGCAGAATAGGGAGGGAGGGTTAAGTAATTATTTGCGTATATCCCCTGTGGGACACACACACACGCATATATATACATATGTATGTTAGTGGGTTTCTTTATAGGGATGCAATGTTCTGGGGTGCTGCTGTTTTCTGGGGTTCTTATTCATCTCACGGATGTAGATTGTATTGTTCCAGCTGTTGAGATTAAAAGCCGCATCTTACAGAATGATGCTAGGCTGCTGAAGCTGGTGTTTGTAGTCCGGCGGATCTGTCAGGGCGTTCGTTGCGAATCTTGATACAAAATAAGAGGCTGTGTATATGTATGCATATGTGTATATATATATGTATATATATATATTATATACACATAAAGAGAGAGAGAGACATCAACTACAACGACACAGAAACGGGCAAAGACAGGAACAAGAAGAGAGAGAGAGCCAAAGACACAGAGAATGACAGGGAGAGAGAAACAGAGGCAGAGAGAGACACAGATATAGTAACATAGAGGATCAATGCAGTCTCTCTAGTGGAACTTCTCGGGCAGCTGTGTTCACACGGACTGCATTGATTGAATGTATCAAGCAGGCAGACACACACAGAGACACACAAACAGACACACAGACACACACGCAGATAATTGCATGCACAGATAGACGCACAGTTACACAAACACAGACAGACAGACACATACATTCACACGCACACACAATAACACAGAGGCGTGAGGTAGACAGTGGAGGTGAATAGCATATTATTTTATATCGAAGAGAGAGTGGTGAATGTGAATCCCTCTCGCAGTCGAGTTTATCCTATTCATGCGACGCCACTAATCCTCTTGCGATTGACTCACATCTCACTTACACACCTACACCCCCACCAACCTACCTATCTACGCATTCACTCGCATACACGCTAACACACACACCTACGGATCTACTATGCAACACCCAGGTCGGCATTCGTTCGGTCTTTCTTCCTTTATTCGGTCGTTCGAACGGTCGTTAATCAACTCATTCATTCATTCATTCATTCATTCATTCATGCATTATTGCATTCATGCATTCATGCCGTCATTCGTTAGTTCGTTCATAGCTACGCATATACATGCATATATATATAGATAGATACATAGGCCTACATGCATACATATATATATATTACATACATATATACATAATCATACATAATAACAAAATAAATTTTATCAGACTAATACATAGACACAGAGTATCCATATGTATATTAAAGTCACCAGTTATTGTTAACTTAAGTTATGAGGGAGAAGAGACCAGGAATTCAAGCAGTGATTGGAATTCAGAGAAAAAAGTCGGAAAGTGAAAGAGAGGGCGGACGGCGAACATTAGTGAATATGAGGTCTATAGGCGAAGTAAATCAAATTTGACTGAGAAAAGACTGCACTGACACCGAGCAAGGGAAGAAAGCGAATATCAAAAAGACACGAGTTCAGTAACAATAAAACTAGGCCTAATATTAACCCCCGTTTATGACAGTAACATCGTCCTCTTGATTATGACCGTTAGAACATCTCGACATCTAATGCTGACAACGAACATTAAAAACCTTTATAAGAAATGGACATACAGTGTAGGCCTATATTTACTTTTTTGGTATATGTATGAAGATTATATGTATTATATGTATCATACATATTATATATTATATTGTCAGAAATTTTGTATTACGTAAGATTTCTGAGAGAAATGCACTTATGTTAGGCAGAGAAATAGACCGAAACGCATTTAATTGCGTACAATTTCAATGTTTTTGCATTGTCAAATGAACAGAAACGAAAAGGCGTTTTGTGTCTGATTTACGTTGTAATATAATCAATTGCCAAATCTCCTAATGAATACGGGCATAACTGAAAAGAAAATCATTACAAATGCATGGGCTGTTATATTGGTGTTATATTGTTGATCTACTCCTAGGAAAGATCCAGGCTGTCTTAATTAGTTCGATGCGAATAAGAAGTCTTATTCCTGCTCCAACTGTCCCAGCTCATACGCCTAGAATACGAGTACTAATACTATAATTATCGTGTTTTCTGCAAGTAATATAACTGTTATAATTTTATGGGTGATTCCTGTTTAGGGATGGTAAACCGCCCAGCGATAATAAAAGGCCTAAGGGGATATGCTGTGTTGGTGTTCTTTGTGAGGCTACTTTATCTGTCTAGATGAGTTGATGTATAAGAATCATATTCATACAAATAAGGGTGTAATTAAAATGGAGTAGATAAGGAAATAAGTAATTGATGCGTGAGGTTTGTAGATTGATGTTTGTCTTAGCATTAATTCAGTATGGCCAATAGATGAGTATGCTATAAGTGAGCACATTTGGCTTTGGTTTATTCCTATTATTCCAAGCTTCAGTCTGTTCTCAATGCTGCTGCCCGTCTTATTGGAGGCGTCCCCAGGTATGGCCATATAACTTCCTTTATGCGGGACACTCCACACTGGCTTCCCATTCAGCAGCATATCCAGTTCAAGATCCTAACGCTTATGCGTAATTGTCTCGTTGACTCTGCTCCATCATATCTTAGGGACTTCTGCATTTCCGTCTCCTTGGTTCCAGGCCGTAGCACTCTCCAGTCGGCCTCCCTTGGACTCCTGACTGTCCCTCGTATGCGCACTGCTACAGCGCAGTCTAGAAGCTTTGCCTATGTTGGACCTAATAGCTGGAATCCCCTTTCCCGAGAGCTCCGACTTGAATTCCTCAGTTTGTCCCTTCCGCAGTTTCGCAAGCGCCTGAAGACTGTATTATTTGACAGTGGTCTCACTGGTTCGGGTCGGGAGCGACTCTGATGAGTCTATTCTTGAAGTGGCGCTTTATAAATGTCAGATTACAATTACCTACTAAAGCATTAGCTCCCGCTATCGATATAAAAAAGTATCTTGAATTTTGGGGTAAAAGGAAAGATAAGATTCAGAGAGAGGCTACTTTTTGTCTTGTTGAGAGAATTAGAAATGAGATTCGTGAGATTGAAGGATTTCAGAAGTGACAGAGTACCCTACCTAACTTCAGTAGAATTAATACGGTTAAGAAGGTGGATATTAGATTTGGAGTTGATGGAAATGGTGTTCTTATGGATGTGCTTGCTATTAAAAGTGGAACAGAACCTAGTTCTTGTGCTAGAAAATATTTAGCGAATCCCTCAGTTTCTTAGTTATTTTAAATTATAGTATAATGGGAATAAATTTCAATATATTTAGATCTATGGCGCCTCACAGTAAAATTCAAAATGTTCTTGACAGCGCTATTAATGTTCTCATGATTAATGTTGATGAGTTGAGAACTATATGAATATATGAAGTTCATGAAGATTATGGAGGAGTTGAACCTCTTTATAAGAGTTAAAAGCTGCTCTTACTTAGCCCGGCTAATACGCGTCGATCAGTCTAGGGAGCCTTCTTTTCATTCGTGAATTACGCTAATAAGATCAATAGGACGAGTGACGATGCGGTTAGTACAGCATTGATGTTTTTAGTGTAGATTATTATTGTTGGAACAGGCATTAGAAGTACAATTTCGATATCAAATACAATGAAAATAATAGCTGAGCGGAAAAATCGTATAGAAAAAAGAAGCTGTGCTGTTCTTTTTGGGTCAAATCCGAACTCGGAAGGGGAAGATTTCTTTGGTCTCTTGTACATCGTGAGCCTAACATTAAGGCCGCTGTTAGAACAATTGATGGCAATAATACTGCGATTATTGTGGATGTAACAATATTCATCAACTAGAAATATGTTGACTATCTCTTGATTAAAAGTCTAGTGCTATTCATAAGCTCTCTAGTGAGATGCAGGGAACTAAAGGTTCCATAATTAACGTCATCAAAGTTATCCGTTCTTCCGGTGCCCTATCAAATTATAGTTATTAGCGGGGTAATAAATATTAGGCTGGCTAAGGATATTGGCTCGAAAGCTTTTCATTAAGGTTTATTAGATGGTCATATCGTATGCCCAGGTATGTTGCTCGCACCAGACAAATTGTATGGCCAGTATTACACTTTCAACTACTAGAACGATATCTACTAGAAGAATTATTCTTGATGTTGATTTAGTATTGATTGATGTAATTAATTTAATCTCTGTCATTAGGTTTATAGATGATGGTGCAGCCATGTTTCTAGCTGTGGCTAGAAATCATCACATTTTTAGGGTGGATGCTTGAGATGTGCTATTAGACCCTTTCTTAGGTATAGTCTTCGAGCGCTTGTTAGCTCATAATTTATGTTTGCTATAACAAACAGGGCTGATGACCTTAGTCCGTGGACAATTATTATTGCTAGAGATGCCTGTAAACCTCAACTTGAATTTAGGGTGGCACCTGCGACTTTTAGACCTGTATGACCTAGGACGAATAAGCGATTAACATTTGAATTGTGTCAGTTATTAAGGTTTAAGCTATACTGAGGGTGCATAGTTGTGTAGAGTGCAACTTAACACAAATTTCTATTGTTGCGGATTGAGTTGATAACCTCTTTCTTTGTCCAACTCTCCCGCCTCATTGTCATGCAGTGTCTTCGATTTCCTCTGCGAATATTTAATTTTTAAGTGTTTTTATGTAACAACGGTTTTCTGTAAATAGCAATATTACAGGCTATAGCCTACCTATTCAAGCTTGACCTTGATTTATGCCTATTATTCTGGCGTCCGCCGAAGTGCTCTGACCGATTTTCTGTCAATGCAGAGAACTGCCGCCGGTAGTCTGATCACTTTTAGCCATTTGAGAGTCTGAGGATCTCTCCTTTCAAATCTGGAGTCAATCGGTTAAAGTTTTCGGATTTAAAGAGGGTAAAAAGTCCATTTCGTATAAGCTTACTTGCGCATAATAACATAATATACGAAACGTGTTGAATGTGGTAAGATCCCCACCCGATTGAAATTCATTGAAAAATAAGCAGGGTCGAGGTCATGCGATCGCTATAAAAAGACCTGTAGGTTATATTTACATGGCTGCGCTAACCAGCTAGATGTTAATGACAGGCTGCAATTTTTTTTAAATTATGCCATTGTGATATGTTGTTTACCTATCTCTTGTTGTACCATAACGAATCAGGCTTCGTTGAATCTTCTGGAGTCCTCGGCTAGCAGCAGTGTCGCCGAAACATACGACTCCGAATGGGTCTGATTCCTTTCATATGTTTTAATCTGGCCTCGAGTTATCGGTTAAAAAGATCAGTTTTAAATTCAAGCTATTAAATCGGCCTGTAAGGACTTAGCACTGTTTACGCGGCCCTTGCGTACTGCTTGCAGCTTCACCCTTTTTGCACTAAGTAAAGTGTTTTGGACATTCTCAGAACTAGTCCAGTGCACACGTGTGTTTACTTCTAAGTAAGTCGAACTCGAGAGCTTTTCTCTGTATGCATGCGAGAATGAACGTTTATAGTGATCTATAAAAACCTTCAAAGTAGCTCAAATGTGGCTATCGGAAATATCTTAACAAGCGCGATTTAAATGATTCTGTGCTGTCTCTGGTGGAACGGCTTGTTCATGTATTTCCGTGAATGATTGTTCCGGAAGGGCTTATAAATCCATGAGAAAGCGCGGAACGTCCTGGGACCATACTCTCAAACACATCATCCTGCGGGACAATGCTCCTAATGGAAGATTGTCTACCACAGAAATGAACTTCAACTGGGTTAACAACAAACAGTCGCACAGAGTTGTAGTCTACTACGAATATTCGTTTGTCGAGTTCTTCAAAATTATTTTTCGCAAAATTGCGACCCTTTGTCTTTGTCCTTTTACATTGAATAAGAGAACATTATGTTCATTGATCTCAAATTAATTATTTTATTTATCTATTTCGTTTCAGTTATAGCTTCTATATTTTGGATAGCATTGATATTGTGGAGTTCGAGTAATAATCCTCGGGTTTAGTTTGAGATTTACTGTATAGTTATATATGTTAGAAACTAGCACTTGAGTTTCAGTAAAAATTGTTGGTTTACTGTAGTTGTTGAAAAGAGTTTGATAACTGTATAAACAAATTCAGCCATTTAAAAATTAGATTCGTAAACAAATTCAGTCATTTTAAAATTAGATTCGTAATCATTTTCAATAATGTTTTCATTTCAATTGTTTAGATACTAATTATTGGGCCTACGTTTGTCCGAAGTCTTCGCACTGAAAAATACTTTGATCATAATCAGAAAGGCTCAGCATTGCAATGCCTGCCATTAAGTATCCATGGTTGCGCCAGCTAATCTGAGTTGAATATTGAATATTATACCCTATAATTTGTACAGCGCCGTTTTATAATAATGATTAGTGGTGATAAGATTTAACGTAAAGTACAAAACACAAATTCATGCTGTCAGGTCTGTCCATGTTTATTTAAGGTAAATTTAAGCAGCAGCTGCGAGTTTTGAAGTCCACATTTACATGATGGATCAGGAAGTTGAATATAAAGGACTTCTTTAGAACTTAAGCAGGACTTTATAAACCTAAGAACTTTACTCTGCATTGTTTGCTTGGTCTTAATATGAAACATGCAGCTTCCTTTTGGCATGAGTAAATTTTTTTCTTTCTCAGAACTAGTCCAGCGCACACGTGTATTTACTTTTGGCCATAATCCAATGATCTTTGTTTATATGCTTATCTGAACGTTTATACGACGTCTTTTACAAACCTCTCAAATAAGCTGAAAGATCTATCTAGGCTATCCGACAGATCTGTTTTCTAGTGTAGCAGTCGGTACTTGTATTTACAGCGGATGATTGTTCCACAAGGGCGTAGCTATGCACGAGAAAACGTCACGCGCTCAAGTTATCCTGGGATCTGAAAAGCCCTTTCGATGTAATCCATTGTCATTTATAACCTCAATCCTCAATCCTTATTCCATCAGTCCTGCATATGTAGACAAATCTGTAGGGCTTATACCAAAGTGCACTGAATGATAAGGTCGTGTCAGGTCCACACTAAGCTGTAATGACTGACAATGAAATAATTGCAACTGGACGGAGGGCATCCTGTTAAACAGTGAGCAAAAGAAATATTCATTCCATCGAGTGCATATCATTAGTTTTTTTTTGGTTTTTAAGTTTTTTACTATATTGATAACCAGAAAGAAAATGTGCAAAATAATCGCCAATCTAAAGCGTCCATCTTGTGATCAGTTGAAACTGAAACGAAGCACATGGTCCGCTCAACGAGTCCCACAATTATTCTACCGCATGCTAGACAACATGCAATATCATTATATTGAACAGCAGATTCGTATTCTATAAGTGGATCAGATAAAATAACAGAAAAACACAAAAGAAACCCACAGTGCGTGCATCATTAAGTACAGAAGACAGGAAACTATACGTGGTTGGTCCGGCGTATACCATGCAGAGAAAATTGTGGGGTGTTAATGCGACCATAACAAATAGTTGTGTTTTATCTATCTTAGTTTTATTTACGGCTATTATACAATGTATATTATGTATAGTTAGTTACAGTTAGTTGGTTTTCTCTCGAATTGTAGTTTACTTGTAATCTTAATCTCGAGATATCTTCAATGACCAAAGAAAGCGAAGTCGAGGGAATTATCTTATACACAGGCGCTTCATCGAAACATAATCAATAGATAGGTAAGTTCGGGTTCGATCGAGTTCAATTGATCACTCAGGTAGAACGTCAGGTTGGTGGTGTTTAGAATCACAACAGCAAGAGAGGCAACTAAAGACGAAGATTCAGTATAGATTTGCTGATGAAAAATATTTTCAGTTCGAATGAAAGACCTCTGCAGAGACTGAAAGAGATGCAGAGTTAATGAGTTAGTATGACCTTCACTGGTGAAATCTTGGTTGTCTATATTTCTTCAGCGGTTAGTTATCAATAAAGTGACTTCAATCCAGTTGACATCAGTAACGTATGTATGTATGTATGTATGCACGCACGCACGCACGCACGCAAGTATGTATGTATGTATGTTGTGTATGTATGTATGTTTGTCCCTAGATATAACACCTTTTAAGTACCTCACAAAAGGCTGCCTTCTTTTGCCTGGATGGTGTTTAAGTTCAGTAAGAATAAAAACTTTACTTGTAAATAAAGGCTGTGATAACGCGAAAAGACACCACTGGCGGGCTCTCGCACGCACGTAGAGCCCAACCAACGCAGTAGGGTGGGATATAAAAAGAGCAATTAGAGAGAAAACCAAACACAGCTCGTCAAAATAAAGACAACATGAGGGCTTTGCACCAACTGTCTTTTCCTCTCACCGCTTCAGGTGACCTACCTCTGCCTCCAGCCTCTCACTTCTACACGGATTCTTTCGACAAAGGGATTATCTTTAATTCTATATCCGCCTCGTTTGTAACTCATGTATCTGAAATTATACTTGCAGTTTCAGTGGCATCTGTCTGCATCTGCGCAACTAATGAAGCGCCTCTACCTAGTGACGTCACTGATTCCGTTCAATTTCCAGGCGACTCGAAAGCGCAATCAGCTGAGACTGATCTCTGTTTTAGTGCACAAGTTGTCCTCGTAATGATATGTAGATTTGCATTTTGCCATAAGATTCAAGCCTATGCTTTGGCGTAAGCTTAACTCACTTACCCGAGGCCCTTCTCGCCCTTCGTACTCTTCCTTTACTAAGAAGGTCGCTGCCTTTCCCTGGAATTATGAGATGTGCTAAAATTCAAACATCTGACAAATTTAACGAATTACTGAAATTATTTGGTGGCTGGACCCATCGTATTTGAGCTGAACACCTAATTTATCAATGATGCTGGAGAAGTTAGGGCCTTTGAATATAGGCCTATGTTTACTGGCCGTCTGTTAGCGTGTCTTCTATCTTCTGACCGTCCGTTGATACTTTGTGCATGTCTCTGCACCATTATCTGCCTGTCTGTCTGTCTGTATGCTTGTCGTACTTCCACTTAAATGTCCACTGAAACACGAGTCACAGTCGTCGCAAAATCGAAACCGTGACGAAATCGACCGAACACGGATTCCGAAATATCGAGAAACGATTCATAACGTTGCTAGCTGATAATGTTATAATTATATTTGTGTATGAAAATGAAAGGAAAATGTATGTATGTATGTATGTATTTATTTAATTATTTATTTATCTATGTATGTATGTATTATGCATGCATATATGCATATATATATATATGCATATACATGTATTTATAGACTGATCTCGGGTAGTTTATACGGTCTCGGTATGTTAACGTTATTGTGGGGACCTGTATATGCATGTATTTGTAAATACGGTTCTATTCCTACAATATTATATAAGACCCCGTAACACAAGTTAAAATCCGATCTATACGTTCATGTCTGCCTGCCTATATCGCGTGAGTTGTATTCCAATCTATATAGGTCTACACATTCCTACCTGAATAGGATCCTATTCATAAACCATAATTAAGACCTCACATTATAAGTTAAAATAAGATATGATAGGGTATATATATATATGCATGTCACTGTTAATTTCGTTCTATTTTTACATAATCGTAAACGTAATCCTAATATCAAAATTTCTAAAGCGCTACTTTCAAACCAAGAGCGGGGCAACAGCTCATTCAAGTCAAAGTGGAGGTCAAAAAAAGATAACATGTCACGAACCAAGCCCGGTTACCGAAGAAAGGAGGGGAGCAGAGGAGCTGCTAGGGAGGGTTGTGTTTACGCTGAGAAAATCGGAAGGCGGCGGCGGATTCAATGGATAAGGATAGGATTTCTTGAAAAGGTGGGACTTCAGTTTTGATTGAATACCTAAGGAGTAATAGGCAGAGGGGTATGGGACAGACGATGGTGGGTGAACAACATGAGGGATAGAGGAACAGATAATCCTCCTGCGTTAAGAATTTGTTTTGACTCAGCGCCCGTGAATAAGCTGGTTCCCGCGACTTAGCTTTCGTTGGGCGATGTAGAAATATCGAGTTTACGATTACGATTACGATTACGATGAAGGGGTAGAGCGGGATGATTGGATGGTAAAGAGTTTGCGAAGATATGTAGGCCTATAGGTTGTGAAAATTGGATAGTTAGTTATAGGTTAGGTAAAGAAGCTTGAAATGAATACGGTCAGGGATTTTCAGAGAATGTAGTCATTTTAGGATAGGAGTGATATGGTGATGTTTGGGTGTCCAAGTGACAGCTTCGGCAAGCGAATTTTGGATGAGTTGAAGACGTTTAATTTGAGTGGTTTCGAAATTAAGGAAAAGAGGATTGCAATAGTCAAGTTTAGAGTGAAAACAGTGGTAGCGATGGTAGAGGCAGTTTTCCCGTCAAGGATAAACTCAAGTATAGATTCACATATAGCATACACAGTATATAAATGACCGCACACTGCAAGTTAAAATCAGACTTTATATACATGGCCAGATAAATATCGTTCTAGCCTGGAATTGTACGTGTCCTAATAGTAGAGGTTCAAAACTGGTGCTGAATATTCCGAGTCCTCTCAAATTAGGCCCTGTTCTGAAACTTATGGCGCAATTCAATGCCAATTCAAAATTTGAATTCAATGGAAAAGTGCCTGTTATGTGTATTTAACTGTAATGTTCTGAATGATAAATTGATTATCAGTCACTCCCATTTGCCATTTCTTGCCATTTTGGTCTTTTCAGGTAGGCATCTAAATGTAACCTTGCAGTTTCTTCTCCTCTAGTTTGTTAAAATTGACAACACGAGAATACACAATGTCTGACAACTGTCTCCAAACACTGTATGTCGCTTTTTTCTGCAGCGTTTCAATAAACGCAGTCAGTGGCTTTTCCTGATTATCTTTCAGTTTAACAAGGAGGTCTGAAGTAAGTGGCAAGATATCAGGATTATTATATTGCCTGATCGCCTGTGTTTTAAGGATGCCAATGAAGCAGAGGGGATCTTGATGGTCCAGTCTGAACGATGAAGGGTCAAAAATGCATCAGCTTCATCTTCCATTATCTTGTCCCCTTTACGAATAGCCATACCTTATTTGTATCAGCACATTTAACTAGGATGTTGCCAATTTTTAAGCTGAGACTTGTATTCTTAAAGAGCCGTCTTCCATTGTCATTTTTGTTCTCTCTCTTGCAAAGCCTTTCAGTGGCCCCTAAGACAGCATCGGAATGACGTCCATTAAGACATCGCTGTAGAGTCACACATTCATCTGCATTGTCCCCTTCCAACCGGATGTCTATCAGTAAACGGGCAGCTGACGCAGTTGCCGTGCATGCCACGCTTTGTCGACTATGTGTGTGATGCAGGGAACTAACATTATGGCATTATTAGAACGTCATTTCACCTCCACCTTGTTAATCTGCCATCTCTGCCCCATCCACCCACACCGAACAGTGGACCTCTCTGTCCATCAGGCAAGTCTTCCTTCATCATCGGTCACATTTTATGACAGGCGTGTCAAAATGGGTCATGCCGCTATTAATGATAGTCCGTTGTTGCATATTATTACGAGTTAAACAAATATAGTTAAAATAAACTGAATAGCAAAATCAAGAGTTATGTTAAAAACTAATATCGTCATCTTGCCCGCAGATTTCACATTATTATACTTTCATTGCTAATGGCACAGCTGCACATTTTAGAAAGAAAAAGCTGGTTTTCTTTGGTGGGCAGCTGAATCAGTTGAAAATAGGATGGACACAAAAGGTGAGCAATACAGAACTATACAGACGGATACATCTCAAAGGGAACTTGATGCAGAAGGTCATTCAGAGGAAACTGGGATTATTTGGTCACATATGCAGGATGAGCAACGATAGGAAGATCAAGACATTAGTGTTCGGAATGATGGGTGGACCAAACAAGAGGGTACGACCCCACAAAGAATGGTGTGGAACATCACTCCAGGAGCTGAGCCACGCCGCTCTGGAAAGACAACAGTGCAAGAAGATAGTGAAAATGGCATCGGACACCTACAGGCATTGTACCCATGGTTTATGGTGATGATGATGATGAATCAGTTCAACGATGATTTGCTATGAGCAGAGCAGGCGATCGACGCACGGCCCTTAAAATAAATGTCTATCGTTGCCGTTAGTTAGCGACGTCACCTGTCTGGCTATAAGCGTTTCAATAAACACACAGAATCACGACGAGTAATATCAGTCAGGTACAGGTTATGGTTGTTGGCTGAATCCATTACAGATCACACGGTAGGCCTACTGAATGGTACTAATGGCAACCGACCTCAAGATACCAAATGGTACTTAGGGGGTCTTCTTATACCTTAGTCATCTGCCAAATCATAGTCATTGTTATTTTAGAATTCTACGTCATTTAGATAGCTAGGTTTTTTAAAGCTAAATTACATAATCGAATCCCCTTGTTAAACACCTCAATATAAAAATCGTAATCTAGAGAATTTCCGAGGCGCTAGTTCAAAGCTAAGCGCAGGGCAACCGATTATTCACGAGTGCTGCCTTAACTCAAAAGGGTTATCAAAAGATACTATAAGAAGAACAAAATCCAGAAGTTGCCAGAAGACCAGAGAGAAAGGGAAAGAAGAACTGTTACGGTGGTTGGGTTTAGGTTGAGAGCAATGAAAAGATGGCGGATTGGATGAATCGAGGTAAAATTTATTGGAAAGGTGACAGTTTTGAACGGAACGGCTATAGAATAATAAATAGGAGGCTTGAAACAGATCTTAATCGTAAACTGAAGGTTTCTCCAGCGCCAAACCAAAGCCGATTCGCGAGAACTTGCTTATTCACAGGCGCTCAGTCAAAACAGAATCATTAAGCAAGAAGGGCTTGGTTCCAGGTCAAGATCCAACAGGCAGGAAGTCAGTCAGATGGCTATGGTCTATGGTGTTAGAAATTGGAACGGCAAATTTGATTAGGCGAAGGAAGATATGTGGAAGAGGAGTCTTTTTAGTTTTGAGTAGCCTAAATGTCCCGGGCAGAAATTGCAAGGGGTGAAGTGTTGGCGAGTCCGTACAATGGGTCAGATAATTGTCGTAATTATGGCGGGAGTTCATGATGGTGTTTAAATGACAGAAGGGGTAGAGGAACGGAGAATTTGCAAAATTCAAGACGGAGAACGTTACAGAGTCGAGGTGCAGTGCGGCATATGGATCAGTTATGGAGCTTAAGATGAGTAGTTACTGGTGGCAGGCAAGAGTGAGGTAAGAGAATTAAAGGGGAAGAACAGGGTGATTTGATGGATAATAGTATTTCACAGAAAATTTCTGAGACTGTCTTGAAGATAAAAAATATAGGAAATTTGTGGGTACAGTTTGGGCAACTTTTTCTTTTTTCCAGAAACGAATGCATGGATGGAAAGAGGAGATAAAAGGCTAAATAATGAAGCTGCTTGCGTTATGTCTACTTGTCAAAACTGACAGAGATACATAAGTTCAAACCTTTTTATTTTTCGATCATTTTCGCAAAAAATGTGCGGTCGTGAGGGAGTAGGTGAAATATTTTCTGCGGTCGTTAACGGATGAAACGTATCATTTGTCTACTAATCTAATATAATAACTTCTATAGAGACGTTATCATAATGCTCAAGGCACCTATAGATAGCGCTTCAAGTCAAAATCGCGGTCAAAAATCATATACCGTTGGAGAAGCCAGGTCGAATTCCGATGGGTCAGAGAAACCAGAAGCCAGGCTACGGTGAGTAAGTGAGTTGAAAGAGATCTGTCTTTAGCTTAGGTCTGAATGCCATCACAGAAAAGACCAAACGAATAGAACTTGGCAACGAATTCCACAGCCGTGGACCAGTAACGGAGAACGCTCTTGAACCCAACACTGTCCTGATACGAGGGACAACAAGAGCTATAGTGTCCATTGATCGAGTGCAACATTTGTTGATCTGACGGTTGAGCATGGAAGAGAGATAGGTCGGCTGATTCGGATGTAGTACTTCGTGAACTATAACACAGATTTAAACTGGATTCTTTGTTCGATGGGCAACCGGCGTAAGAAATGGAGTATTGGAGTGATATGTTGATACTTAGGTGTTTTTGTTATTGCTCTGGCCAGAGAGTTTAGTAGTTTCCTTTCAATGGTGCTCATTTTTGTTTCCATCTCTGTCCGCTGGCATGCCATATAGGCCGCTCCATTCCTTCTGGGTTTAATTGATCTAATTATAATCATAAGCCAGTACCCGATGAGTCGCATGTGAGAATAAAAGGTTTTCTCATATCAGATGTCAATAAGCCGTCGGATGTCAGGTTTATAATGTTTCAGTGTAGCAAATGCCTTACCAGTTGTCTGTACCTTTTACTTTGTCGGGCTTAATCTTTCGAATTTAGTGAAGTTAACGGTGCTGCTTGCTACCGAAACCTGGAATGCAGCGGTGATAAAAAATTTGTAAACCTGTGGAATGTCCTGGTTTTAGGCTGTATTTTTATTTATATTATTATTGTGAATGTTAATTAATAATAACATTAATTGGTACTCGTCTAATACTGCGGCTCTACCTTTCAAGAGCCGAGGCTATGCTAAGTTTTCAAGTGTTTTCACACTTTTGCTCGTTGGTTTGCGGCCAGATACCCTCCGTGTCGCATCTGTTGATCGGTTACATGACTTCAGACAGCTTCAACGCTTATTTAGCTCTACTCTGCTGCTCTGTCCTTCATCAATATCTCGTTCAGTCAACATTCTCTCTCTTTCGGGCCTCATAAAGTTGAAGGCAGAGGAAGTGTGCAATGTATGTCGGGCCGTGCTATTACTAGTAGCAGAACCAGAAGTTTAACGCCATCATAATATTACCGCAATGACCGCTGACCTCTATACAAATGTTCTTGATGAAAACAGTTCTGTTTTGAAATAATGCGGCTCAAACAACAATAAATTTATAATTAAACAAACCATTAAACTTTCAATTTAACTTTAAAAGATAAGTCTATAGCGACACGTGGGTCACGGATTGGATTTAGCGCTTGGCTTGTTACGCGGAGATTACGGGTTCGAGCTTCCTCTTCTGAGAAGATTGCTGAATTCCTCAGCACCATTGTTGGTGCTTAGTAATTAGATAGTGGCGCTTAATAAATGCAGAAGTAGTAATATATCTCGTTTGTCAGAAAACGTGTGGAGTCTCAAAATAAACGTTACATTACTTGTCCTTTACACCTGTCAAAGTCTACGACCAATGACTCAATAAGCATCTTTTGATTTAACACTAAGTTTTCAAAATGTCACGCCTTCGCTCCTTCGCCTTTCGACACGAAACCGCGAACGACATGATAAAGGCCTTCTGCCTGGATACCTTACTAGCCAGTTTTGCAGTTGTGAAATTTCGCCAGAATTTATGATGTGGTGAGAAGATTTAGTTGCGTATCCAGAAGGTTTAGTTTCTGCCAAATATCCTTCCAAGGCTTCGATACAAAACCACGCTTCTAACAACTGTTAAAACCATTATTGGAATATTCCTTTAGTACTGTCTCGTTACAGTTACTCACCTGACACTCTCTGGCCCATACTGATTGGCTACTTATTGGCCATAATGACTACATGCACAGTTGCATGATCTATTGCAATATAATTGTACAGCTGATATTTGCATGACGCCACCTTACACTTAGTGCTGGTACTTTATAACGTTAAGGTTCAAGAAGACCACTAAATTGATTATAATCGCAGAACAGTTGCACAATAATCCATATGTAGTCAATTGTCTAGTCGCGCTTTTCAACGGTGGGAGGACAAAGAAAAGTGCCTGAAACTGGTTTTTCAACCGAGTGCCTCGCGAAACTCGAAATGATGCATTAGGATGTATCAAACTTCAAAGTGATGGTTAGGCCTACTTAGTACTACATTAACAGTGGCGTAATTACGTGACTTTTGGCCTGTTTGCGTACAAATGATTATAATATGCATCTATTTATTGATTACGTTCCTATAATCATTCATGGAACTAGTTATAGGACATTTAATTGGAGGGGTGACCGTTTAGAAACAGTTTCATTATTATGTGAGCCCAGTGGCCCATGCAGTTGAGTCATAGCTATGCACTTTATAGATTTGGTATCATTGTTTTCAGTAAATAGGGTTTACAGGTGCCTCATTTGGCAGAGCTATGCATGCAGTTTTGATTCATTCCCCCATATCCATACCTCACAGATGGCTACAGCGTCATTATTGCGCCAATACGAATGTTCGGAATACGTGCCTGAATGTCGAGGATTTTCTATCAGTTTGTCCCATTGATTGGCCGCTTTTATATGCCACTAGAAGCTTACCTCGTTCAACACAGTAGTCTAGGCAGAAATTTCAGCCTACCATCACATCGAGCGATGATTAACGCCAATAAACACCCAGTTGTCGAATTCGATTGATCGATTGATTGATAGAGGTGGAAGTGGTTGTAACCAGTTGGTCGATTGATTAATTTCTCGTCGGTCGGAACAATGATGCTCAGTGGCAAGTGCGTCTGGTCATATCGACATCTTTCGTTTATTATGATTTGGGTTTAAGTTCAGGGTCTGTCAATATAGCATTGCTACAGGAAATTTTGTAAATATAAAGGACCTTGTGACAGATGTGCTCGTAGGTCGTGAAGGCCTAGTCCACACTTTCATTGCTTTAGAAGTGAACAAGTCCCTCCTTAAAAGTTACACACTCTTACTGAATCATTTAACAGTCACTAATTATTCACAAAGCCACAGCGGCAAACCCGAGGACTCTTCATTCGGTGGGGCAATACACCTTCAGAAAGTTTGTGCAAATACCTATCAACAAGTGCATTGTAAACCATTCGTCGTGGTTATAGGTCCTTAGATAGGCCTATTTCAACCACAGTCGGCATTTCTGAATAAAAGTCCCGTTGTTATTTCTGGTTTATGGACTTACTCGTATAGCTTTTTGCATTAATAAACCGGACAAAAGACACCGCGCTGTCCGTTTCACAAAACAGTTTCACAGTGTCGTTGTTACAAACGCCTTCCTCTCGCTATAGATTTAAATTATGCCATAAATGAATGAGTGAATGAATGAATTAATGAGTGAATGAATGAATTAATGAATTAATGATCGTGACGATGGTCATGACGCTTTACCTTATTGTTTGATCAGTTTACTTAGACCCAGCTTTCCTGTAAATTATTCACTAAATTCCGGCAAAGCTCCCTACAGCTGCTTCTTCTGTTATTATCAAGTACCTTCTTCATTACACAATACATGTAACTCATCTGCGCCATCTCCCTCATCCTCAATGCAGCGTAAGCTCTCAAACTGCTCCTCTAAGGTTCGGCAGGATAGCATTTTACCCGTGGAATATTGGTGTCTGATTTTCAGGCAACCTTGGGGTCAGATCCATCATTGTTATCACCTTTGCTTACTTCGCCAAAATAATAGACCTCCCTCTATCACGTAATGTAGGCCCTATTTACTACCCCTTGCTCCCGAAGTTACAGTCTTGGTACGGAGCTAACATAAACTCCGTCCTCGGCTCTAAGGACTTACTTGAGTCTTCATCAGTGTCATCGTTCAACAGTTCATTCCTACGAATCTGTTCTTCTCCCTGTCGGCATCTGATGACACCAGCTCTGCCAAGGACTAGAGTGATTTCGTAGGTTACTGTTCTCTGAGAGTAAGAGAGTTTGCGCTTCGGCGTGTGAGTGCCGGCTGAAGGTTTCATCCTTTTAAGGGTCGATTGCCTTGCGGAATTATTCTGTCTCCAACCGGGATAGTGTCTCACCAGTATGCTGATGACACCCAGGCATATATGCTTGGCCCAGCGGGTGAATCTGTCGCCTTAGTTCATCAAGTGCTTCGGACGTTGGAAGCACTTGAGGCCTGGTTGAACTCAAACCGTCTGCGCCTGAACCCTGGTAAGACCCAGTTTATCTGGTTTGGCAGTCGCGCCCAGCTTTCTAAGATTGATCTGGCCAGATTACTTAGGCTCTTCTCTGATATCTCCTTCTCTTCCTCAGTCCGTGATCTAGGAGTAATTTTGGATCAGGAACTTACTCTGAAGGAGCATGTGAACAATGTCTGTCGAACGTGTTTCTACCATCTGCGTCAACTGCGCACTATTCGCCACTCTCTTACGACCCAGGCTGCTACCATTCTGGTCCATGCGTTTATTTGTTCCAGGATTGACTATGGCAATGCTGTCTTTGCTGGCTTGAGTCTCTCCTGCATCTCGCAACTACAGTCTGTCTTGCACGCGGCTGCTCGTTTGATCGGAGGTATCCCTAAGTTTGGCCACATCTCTGCTTACATTTCAGAGGAGCTTCACTGGCTGCCTATCAAAGAGCGTAGAAAATTTAAAATCCTGGTTCTTGTACGTAATTGCTTCTTTGGTTGCGCCCCATTTTATCTTAGGGAGCTCTGTGTTCTGGCCTCCTCCATTCCGGGCCGTAGACTACTTCGTTCGGCGGTATGGAGTGACTTGCTTGCTCCATCGGTTCGTACAGCTACGGCCCAGCGCAGAAGTTTTGCTGTGGTTGGTCCCGCATTTTGGAATGGGCTTCCTAATGGCCTAGACCAGGAACTTCTTAGTCTATCTCCCCCTCTTTTCCGCAAGCGCTTGAAGACCTTCTTATTTCCCAGTTCTTCTGGGTTGTAGGGCAGGGAGCGCCTCTGAGGAGTTTACCTCGAAGTGGCGCTTTATAAATTTTTGATTACATTACATTACATTCTCTGAGACGCGATCTTCCTCTGACGCGGTTTTGTTACTTGTCGACGCCGCATGTCACCAATCACGCGGCCGTCAGGGTAGCTGAAGGTATTAATTGCTCTTAAGTCGCTAAGCTAGTCTCTCGTTTCATCAATCGTCTCATATCATCTCTTGTTGTACATGGTCTAAGTTGCGGATCGAAGAATTTCTTTTAAAGTTGTGAGTGGAGGCAGATTTCAGACTGAAGGAGATGGGGAGTTGGAAATTTTCTTGACCTGGTCACGTGGGCCTATAAGTATTAATTCGTAATCGTAAGTTCGAGAATTTCTAAATTCTACTCAATTTCTAGCGTTACTCAACGACTTAATTAAAAAGTTAAGTCGATCCAGCCATGGTTGTAAAATTGGAGATGTATTCTTTGGGTCCGTTATGTATGCAGATGACCTTCTAATATCGGCATCCATGTGTGCGATCTTGATGCAACGGTTGAGATTTACTCTGTCGAACTAGGAAGTTCCGACATAAAATAAAAAAATAGCTAAATCTCAATTTATTAGGATTGGCTCTTTGCTTATAATATAGATGTAAGAACTTTACTGTCAGTGGAACAGAAATCATCTATTTTGATAAGCTTAAATATCTGCGCTGTTTTCTGGCTGCTACTAAGTCATTTAATGTTAGCCTGCATGAAATGAAGAGTGAAGTTTTATAGGTGATTCAATTCTTTGTATAGTAAATGCTACAAATTTATCGAACCTGTCCAATTGCATTTAGTGAGTGTCCATAGTAAAACTCTCCTCTTTGTTGAATGGCGGCTGTTAGCCTTACAAACTGAGCTGTACTCTTTGAAGTAGGTCTTCACTTAGGCCTACAACACTGCCATACATAAAATATTCAAACTCTGTCTAGCAATGTTGAGGCTACACTGCACCTCACACAGGAACCCAGCATTAGAGACTCCTGGTTGACCAGAAAACTGTGATATTTCCAGAATTGTTCTTTCCGTGATAATGCTGCTGTCAGTTTTCTGTGTTTGATTCAGTCACCATGTGATCCAATTCCAAACACCATACAACGAAGCCTGCCTGCCTGCCTGCCTGTCTGCTTGTCTGTCTGTCTGTCTGCCTGCCTGCCTGCCTGCCTGCCTGCCTCTTGGATTTTGACCTGGAACCAAACCCTTCTTGCCTATCGATTTTGTTTTGACTGAGCTCCTGTGAATAAGCTGGTTCCCGCGACTTACCTTTCGTCGGGCGCTTTAGAAATTTCGAGTTTACGATTAAGATGATTGATTTTACTCTGATGCTGGCAATAGTATTATATTACAGATACTTTTGCTTTCATTTTCAATTTGATATTTTTCTCTTTTTTATTGTGTTTTGCTTTTTGTGCTACCATTGTTTGATGAAATAAAGCATTGATATATAGCTAAATTCAGGGCACATACGAACGAGGCGTTCAACTGTACATGTTCTAAAAGACTATATGCTAGACCGCTACAAACCAAAATTTAAAAAATCAAGAAAACCAATAAATTAATACTTATGCTTGCGAAATTGTTTTAGTCTCCTGTGTAAGATTTTTACTTCAATATGAAGAGAACGGCGAACGAGTATGGGTTTAGATAGGACGAACTAGAAGCTGGATCATAACAATCCGAGATGCAGATAAGCCTACATCTGTCGTCTATCGAATAAATGCCTGCCAGTCCTCATCGCAGAATCCAGCTTACTCAGAAACACCGTAAAATCTAAACTTCTTAAATTCACCTCCAAGAATTGAACTGTCCTGTATACAGTTTCATTTGTTGCTTTCACTAAGTGAAATCATTAGGACCTATATTAGCCATACCGTAGCTTAAAGGAATTTCTCCTTCACACTTATTCGCCTTCAATCACTCTTCCCGGTAGAGCCAAATCAACCAACAAACGATAACAAAGCAACCTCACAGAGATAAACAAACACATCAATATAGCCACAGATTACATTTGAAAGAATGCTAGGTGTTGAAGGTAGCGCATTAAGAATGTGTTTATTGACCCCGGCGACATCCAAGGCGAGGTGTTGCCCGTTTATGACTGTCATGTGTCATAAATTCCTACGTGATGTTTGTAGGCCGTATGTAGGCCTACGAAAACAATCATGTAGCGTCTCTTTGTACGTCAGCTGAGTTGAGTTTAGTTACTGAGAAATCATTATCAATGCAAATGCTAACTCTGCCATCTTGTCGATGTCAATTTGTTTCTTGTTTCCGCTGGACAGAATGCGAAAATTGCAGTAGTTGATTTTGGTGATAGCAAAAGCCAAAGGTCATGCTATACATTACGTACAGTAAATGCCATGTTTAAACATTCTCATCCGCTTGGAATATTCTGTTTCAAGTTTCTTGTCCACCGCTACCTTACTTCTGGTTTTTCGGACGTAAGTTTTGTCCATATAAGACGTCCGCAAAAATGATGCCCTATCGACCTCTTCCTCAGCTTGTCCATATTTGTCCGTATTGCCATTGCACGCTCACTGTAAACGCCAAATGAACAAAAGACAAAAGCAACAGCGTGAATACTGCATTTATTAGACTAGTAATTCTGTGTTATTTAAAATTAAATTAATTATATTATCTAAAAGAACATATCAATCAAAATTGAAAAGCAAAATAGTGTATTTTAAATAGTTGTTTTTCTGTTGCGCTAGTACTTTAAACGTTACAGTATCTGAACGCACAAAATATTATCCCTTCCTTTGGTGTTAACTCATTGACTCTACGGCCGACCGATATCGACTGATTCCTTTCTCTCGAACCGCTCCCCCCATAATACCCACTGATCATTTAGTTGAGATCGGCAGCTAAAGGTAGCTAAGGGTAGCTAAGTCGGATCCCGGAGGATACCGGTTGCTAGGGTATCGCAAGAAGAGAGTGATGACATCACAAGCAGAATTGAGTATTTCATTTTGCTGTTACGTTCACAAATCTCGGGCTAGCACGGTCCATGCATGGGAACCTTAAAGTGGTCAGATGGTAGGCTTGTCCCCTACTGAGAAGGTCAGCGGTGGTGAAGGATCTCATCCGATAAAATTCATTGAAAAAATTAGCAGGGTTGAGGCCATATCGTCGCTATAGAAGATCACGTAGGCCAATAATTAAATAACAAAACAACTGCGACTGCAATTTTGCAAAAGGACTGAGAAAGGCGAAAGTCAAGAGTTTATCTAAAAGTGCGACCCTACATTTTCCAGCCAAACCCAAACGAACACGGTTCGATCCAGCCCGACCCGCGGCTAGAGTGGATCTAGCCGGGAATGGCCGCCAGATCTGACCTGTCCGATTCTCATCTCTAAATTCAGGTCATTCTGAACCTGTTGAGCTCAGATTGGAAAGATCATGGCTAGCGTTGTCTCTTTGGATCCGCCAATGGTGAAAACTGAATAAGAAGTGTAGGCGAACAATAAATAAAAGTTAAATGAACTAGTGCATGTATTATTTTTGGCGAATGACCAATCGTGATTGAGAGACTTCATTAAGTTGTCGACCAAATCGCGAATTCCTCATCTTATTATAAATTTTGATATTAGGAACCGAACCATTTTGCCTATCCATTTTGTTTTGACTGAGCGCCTGTGAATAAATAAGCTGGTCCCCGTGACGTGGCTTTCATTGGGCGCTGTAGAAATCACGAGATTACGATTACTAATATAATATTCAGTAATAAGTAGGCTGTTCACGTAATTCCTGTGGCGCTATATTTACAAAACCTGTCAACTGCCGTCATCATCCTCGCATAAAACTATTACGACAGACTTTTATTATCTTCAACAGACCCCGCTGTGGCATATATCCTATTCGGTGTTGAATTTTGGGAATTGTTAGAGAGTTGACTTATTAAAGACGAAGTCGTATATTTGTTTAAGGTTAAAAATAAGTTACTAAATTAGATTAAATTTTAAAAGATGAATAATACCAGCGTAAAATAAATCAAGTGAGCAGTTTCTGGCCTACATATCAGTGATACAATCTGTGCGTAAGAATGCTACCCGAAGTGTTTTTAGAAAGCATGAATGATCATGTCTTCGCATTGCAGAATCTCAGCCTGCTATTTACCTTCCTTGGGAACTAATTTATTTATGGACCGTGTGATTATTGTAACGTTTTTCTGGGTGCTCCCTTTTCCCCCCGTAGCAGGTTATGGCCTCCTGTCCGCTAAGTTGTGGGTAGGCTTCCCGAGGTTTTCGGAGAGAAAGTCAGCACACGAAGAGTCAACGTTTAAGACTTTATTACGAACAACAATCGCAGACGAAAAGTGTTTCAGTTCGCTAAACAGTCCGATACAACTTCTTTATTGCCGCTACTCTAAGAACTACGAGGTCCTAACCTCGCCTACGAAGTCTCAGGTTATGTGTCCTTCGTACCCTATAACGAACTAATTCCATGTACGACAGCCTAAGCCTGTCCTCTGCAGCTGAGAACCTTTCGGAATCACACACACACACACTCTCTCTCTCTCTCTCTCTCTCTCTCTCTCTCTCTCTCTGAATCTCAATGGCTTAACTACTTCTTAAATACCTATGAAACACGATACATGATATATGATATACGATACAGGATACATGATACACAATACATGATACATGGTACACGAAACATGATACACAATACACAATACATGATACACGATACATGATACATGATACACAATACATGATACATGATATATAATACATGATACACGATACACGATACACGGTACATGATACACGATACACGATACATGATACATGATACACGATACATGATACACAATACACGATACATGATACATGATACACAATACATGATACATGATACACGATACATCATACTTGATACACAATACATGATACATGGTACAAGATACACAATACACTATACATGATACACAATACGTGATACATGATACACGATACATGATACAGGATACATTATACACGATACATGAAACACGATACACGATACGTGATACATGATACATGATACAGGATACAGGATACACGATACACGATACAGGATACACAATACATGATACAGGAGAAAGCGGTACAGAGGCGTAACCTTAACATTACGATATCATTATCACCAACTAATGTGTTTAATGTGTGAGTGTTTAATTTCTACACGGCAGATGGCGTACCGAACGCAGTGTCGCCGCATTTTAGTTTTTGAATAATTCGCTGTGACATTGTGGCGCCACGCACCGATCCTTAAAGTTATGCAGTCCGAGTTATAATTATTCACGAATTCTAGGGCACATGTTTTATGAGGACCCGGGTCAGGTTCGCCTACAATTTTAGGTCCGCATAATGTTGATTTTTTAACGACTCAGGTCCGCATAAACCGGCAATTTAAAACTATATATATATATATATGTACTTACTATATGTAAGACATGTCTACATGCCTGTATGTTTGTATGTATGTATGTGTGTATGTGTGTATATATGTGTGTGTATGTGTGTACGTATGTCTGTATGTATGTATGTATGTATGTGTGTATGTATGTTTGTATATGTATGTATATTTAATATGATAAAGGCAGGGAGAGAGAAATGAAAGGAGATAATGAAGAGGTGAATGAACTGCTAATATATGTTTGTTTTGTCCTCCATTGAAGTGGCCCTTGGTTTGAAAGATCTTTTGGCTGAGGCGCAGACAACAGCAGTCACCCGCTGAACAAGAGAACAACTTTTACGGATGAGCTGATTCGGGTCATTATGCCATTGGGATTCGGAACCTTTAAGCAGTTAATTAATGTCGACACACACACCAATATTTGTTCTAATGCAACGTCTGGAAAAACAACCAGTTTTTCCGTTTAATCTGACTTGGCAGTGGCTTTCGTCTTTGCTCAGCCCTCAGGATGACGTCAACTGCGCTCCCTCAACGGACTCTCTGGCTCTTTTTGTGCCCCAAAGCAAAACAGTCCTTGGTTCCCGGTCTCTCTCTCTGTGTAGTCGGCCCAACGCTCTGGACTTCACCGCCGCTTTCCTTCCGCACCGCTGCATTGTTCTCTGATGTCGTTCAGGACAGAACTGAAATCTCATCTGTCCCGAATTGCCAAACCACGCCGTAGCTCGTCTTTGGATCTGAAGAATCTCAAGATCTCAAGATTCTTAATTGCATCGCTCTGCCAAATGGATCGACATCCTATCCTGACACCCCTTCTTCCTCTTATCTCTCTCTCTCTCTCTCTCTCTCTCCTCTCCAACCCCAACCACCACCACCCGTAGCTGCCACGCTGTCTCTCCGTCTGACTTTGTATCTTGACCTGGAACCGAACCCTTTTGCCTATCGATTTTGTTTTGAATAAGCTGGTCCCCGCGGCGCGGCTTTCGCACAGTCGGGCGCTGTAGAAATCTCGAGATTAGGATTAGGAATACGATTACGATTGATTCCTTTGGGCATTATGAGAACGATGATATTAAAGTTTTCGGATTAGATTAGACTGGATACAATTAGCCAGAGGTGTTTTGGCGGAAATTCAGACCGTTGTAAAATGAACATCAAATCTGGTCATATGCCAAACCATTAGAAGCCCAGTGCCAGTCCATCATAACAAGTCCTAAGCAACCCCAATGAAAGCGCGTTAAAATCAGTCCATTAAAAGCCAAATAAAAGGCGAGTGAAAGCGAAAGAAAAGCCAAATGAAAGCCAAATAAAAGCCGAATCCAGCCCAAAGTTTAGCTGTTGAAGAGAAGGAATCATTCTTAGCCACAGATATTAACATTGAACCATGTCTGCCGTTGAATGAATGACCTGTTGTCTCTCGAGGTCGAAGCAATTTCCCTGCTTCTATAAGATACAATGTAAGTTATGAATGGTTTTCGTCCTTCTTATTTTCTCTTGTTAAGAGGTTTAAACTTGGGTCTCATTTGAGGCGTGATTTCTAGATCGGTACAGAGGCACTTGCTCGAGCTTCAATTGCCAGCTGCACGCGACACATTCTGACCAATACTGGCGCCTGATAAAACGATTCATCTCGTTGCTTTATCAAGAAATGAATCAGTATGGAAAGCCTTATGCAGTACGCCCACATATGTATAATTATAGAGCTATGCAATTCCTCTGTCGTGGCACTTGGCAGTGGAAGCTTTTTTATGCACACGGGAGATAGTCAAGTGGTTAGCTTGCTGGCCGGTCAAGCAAGAAGTCCGGGGTCAAATCCCCGCCATGGTAGAAATAAGCTCTAAATTTCTGCTGTATCTGCGCCCCCTAGCGAATTCAGCTGTAAAGTGAGCACATTAACAGTACGCTGTCTGTGATAAGATCAGGCGGCGATGGGTTTGAACTGGTCAATAACTCTCAGCATTTCATTTCCATGGCTGTCTCTCGGGATTACCTTAAAGAGCTGCTCATCATCATCATCGTTATCATCATCATCATCATCGTCGTCGTCGTCGTCGTCCTCATTATCATATTTTCTTCGTCTTCTTCGTCTTCTTCTTCTCCTTCTTCTCTTTTCTCTTTTTCTTCATCTTCATCTTTCTCGTGTTTGTCCTCCCTCCTCTTCCTCCTCATTCTTCTCTAAGTATATACATATATTAATTTATATTAATATATTCGCATATGCATATGCATATACATGCCCTAATATTAGAGTTGTCCATAGGTTGGATGGACCCAGGGGTCGGGTCGGGTCTGGTTGGGTCGGGTTTTTTTTGGAAAATTCAGTGGGTCGGGTCGGGCCTGGTTGGGTCGGGTTTTGGGGAAAATTCAGTGGGTTGGGTCAAGAAGGCTGTGTGATGAATAATTTCGGATGATATATAAATCAGGAAGATGAAGCTATTGTTACTGATTATATTTCACGTAACAATGGAAAAAGTTGCGTCTTGAGCCTTTTGCAAATTTGCATGGCACTTTTCCAGAATCTAACTTATATCAGGTAACCATCTTATCTTGTGAGGAAGAATTAGGTCGTTATAAATGTCTTATAATTCCTGCCCAAAGTAAAAATCCTCTTGATTTATCTAAGTTTCAAGTATCGCATTACCCAGTCCTTTCAGAGGCGGACTGTCGACTTTAGTGTGCATCTGTGAGCTCCGCGCAGAGTATTTTGAAAGACTTTTCTTCAGTTGGTCGAACAATTTCTGATGTGCGCTCAAGATTTTCATCAGGAAAAGTTGGGAGGCAATAAAGCTCGTACCTGGGCACTTATTACTAGTTTGCTGTTATACTTAAAGACATGGTTTTCATTTGCAGTCAGTCTCCACACAGGTTTCTACTTGTTTTAATATTGCAAACTTCTTTTCAAGGTCATTGTTTTATGTAGCTGTTGAAAACCAGTTAAAATATGACGCAATATACATGAGCACAACCATTGTAATTTATTATTCTATTTTGGGTTTAACACTAACCGTTAGTAAATGGTTCTGGTCGAGTCGTGTCAGAATGTGAGTTATTTAATGGTTGGTCGGTTCGGATTGGGTCCAATCTGTGATGGTCGGTTCGGATTGGGTCCAATCTGTGATGGGTCGGGTCGGTTCCTTAATAAAAAGCGATCCACGGACAACTCTATGTCGTACAGATGAGACAAAATACAAAGCTCTAGATATCTAAACCCCATGAGTCGATTTTTAACTACTACGTTCTCCATGAAATGTAAGTAATTTGGTCCCCATCAACAGTTCAGTGGCCATTTTCGCTTTTGTAGTTGCGCTTCTTTGCGTTCTGTTGAAGAATGTGTGTATAGCGTTGCTTGTATTGTGAGTGATGTGACGCATTGTAATGCAATAATGTGATCACATTGTAGTTGCATTGTAGTAAAAATCGTGTAATGTGATATTTTAATGTGATGTGATGGAATGAAGTCGCACAACGATTTAATTAAGTGTAAAATGCGGTGGCGCGACACTGTAATGTAATCTGTTGAAGAGAATTTTATTATGTCGTTTTGTATTGTTGATGATGTAACGCATTGCTAACTACTGCGATTTGGAATGTGCTGTTGTGCGATCTTTAATGTGGTGTGATCTTTTAATAGGGTGTGATCTATTAATACGGCATGATCTTTTATTGTTCGTTATGCGGTGTGGTGTTAATATGGTTTGATATTTTAATATGGTGTGATCTAATAATGTGTTGTGATCTGTTAATGTGGTGTGATTTTCAAAGTTTGTGACGTAGTTTTGGGCAATGAAACTGCGCATGGGTAGACTGTCTTTTAAGGTCCTTCTATGTGAGATGTAGTTCAGTGCGAATAAATGAAATGTGACGTTCCTGGATGTGATGTGATGTTTGTAATGGGATGAAGAGCTTTGAGGCTGCATGGTTGCATTGTTAATGTATCTGTATTTAAAGAATCTTTTCTCCTTCTGAGACAGAAGGAAATGTGTCTGAAGTAGTACAATGGTTTGTTTTCTGGTGATCTACAGAAGTGGAGTTTGAATGTCTGGCAAAATGGCGGAACGGGAAAGTTCAACACGCTGTTGGTGCCTTCGTTTGACTTGAAGATACGTTGACCAGCTACACTTACGACTGCTTTGTACGTCCCATACAACAGCTAAAGTGCATCGATATCCAACCCAACGGTTAAGGTACATCGTTTGGATGTTATGGTGGCTGTATGCTTTCGCGTCCGCTTTTAGTTGACTACATGTGGTTGGAATCGATCTCAGTGGCTCACAAGAAAACTGAAGGTGTTCGACAGAACACTTGTCTCAAAGATAGACAGCATACTAATTGAGATCTGAAACTGTTACGGTCAAGACGAGTTCATGCAAGATATGAATAGCACGTAAACAAATGCACAGCACATGCACGCAAGAACATAAATGCATGCTTAATAAAGAATAAAGTGAGAAAATCAGACCACTTGGATACACGTCCCATTCTAATGCTATGGCTTAGTAGACTTGACTGAATGTATTTGATATGCAACTTGTACATAGGATTAAGCCTTTAATGAAATATTTGATGCAGTATAAGATATATTTGCAACACTACAAGATTAACATCGAAAATTCACATGTACGTTTTGTGAGTAAAAGAACATATTGTATTGTCATCGTTCTTAACGATCATAGTCACAGCATCTAATCAAGACTGCAATTTCTGTGTTTCTCTGCAGCAATATCGCGTGTACGACTCTGGGAAATACATCGTTATGTCTATGGACATCTCGCGCCACGGATATCCACATAGTCCTAATCATGATCAACTAGTGATGGAATTAACAGAAGGTGCAGTAGATTTACGACATTTTGTAATTTCTGATAAGCTTACAAAACAGGGCTAAGAATAAAATTTATATAGAGCACAAACAGAAAATAACCCATATATTTAGCGGATAAATTGCTTTGAAAGAGCAAAGAGGATCGCTGTTCTTTGACATAAGGAAAGACAGTCTGGAAGTGCTTAGCTGAACACGTACAAGAGTTTTATACGATGGAATTTCGGCATAGATGAATCACCAAATCACAAATCCGACATTGTACCATTTCAGTCTATTTCTTCAGCAGTATATATATATATATATATATATATATATATATATATATATATATATATATATATATATATATATATATATATATATATATATATATATATATAGACTTAACGCGAGGGGCTTATGCGGTCTCGATATGCTAAAGTTATTGCGGGGTCCTATATATATATACATGCCCTCGTCATTATGGTTTTATTCTTAAATTAAATGTATGTGTGACTCCGCAACATGAGTTAAATTCCGTTCTTTAAATAAACGTTATTGAATTGAGAATGGTTGAAATCCGATATGTATATTGATGACTGCCTGATGAGAGATTTATACTTACATTGCTTATTAGGAAGACCCTCTAGAGCGAGTTCAAGTCAAATCTTGCCTGCGTGAAAGTGGTCCTATTTATAAACTATAAATATACATTGTATGTTGAAATCTGATCAATGTGTGCATGTCTCTTTTAATTGGGTCCTATTATGACCCCACACTACGAGTTAAAATCCAACTTCATAGACACGTCCAGTTTAGAAACTGAAACTGTATATTATAAGTCCTCTCGATTTAGGCTTCATTCTAAAACTTTGATGTCGCAATACACTACATCATCTCGTCAGAATTCTTGGCGTTGCGCTGGAAAAGCAAAAATTGTACTTCCTTTATTGAGTCTGATGAAAAGGTTAGGGTTAGACGACGAGATGAAGATGATGATGGCTATGACGAGAGCGATACTCGTCATCGTAATTTCGTCAATGCGACATCTCTTCATTATCATAGTCATCACCATCATCATTTGATGCCATGCCAATCGTCATCTCATCGTCTCATTATCACCATCGCTATCGTCATCGTCATCGATATAGTCATCGCCATCATCATTGCCATCGTCATCTCTTCTTCGTCATCTCGTCATCGTCAAAGATAACCACGACGACGACATGACGAGGTGACAATACGATGCTCATGGTCATAGTATTAATGACACAATCTGTGCGGAAGAACACTGAGCGAATTATTTTAGATAGCGTGAATGATGATCTGCTTTTGCGGAATTGCGTTCTATGAAACTTAACAAAATTTATGAAAGCTATTTTAGACTGTTTAAGCCAACTGCTGCTGGAATTAGAGGCCAGTTTTTATTAAAAATTGGGATATTTTGTTTCTTGAATGAATTTAAGTTTCTAGCTTTGATTCTTTCGGGTTTTATTTGGCCGTATTACGAATTTCTAAGCATAAATTATGATCTTTAAAAGAAAACAAATTTCTAATATTTTCTAACTTTGATTTCGTGCTAAGAATGTTCACAGTTTTAGTCTGCTCTTTACAACTCTGTTACTTACTTACAAAATGCCAACTTTGTGTTGCTGCATTTCAGTGTAGCCCTATGAATCATCCGCTATGTAGCGCTTTTGTAACAAACACATAAATTTTAAAGTCCAAGTTTTAAATACCAAAACCAGTTTATAGGGATATTTTCTAAAGACCTTAAATGAACATGAACCTTAACCCTTTCCCGGGCACCGGGAACTAGTCTTCCCACTTCATAGGGTTGTATATAGTGCCATGGGAAACACTTTCTCCACTTTTCTCGATGCGTTTACAGTTATATTTATGCTCAGAGATGTTGTGAAATTTCCATGGCGCATACCTCTTAGTCATACACCAGCTCCCTGAACTTCAGAACTACTGGAGTGCAGATCCATTATTGAGTGTTCCATCGATGAGCTCAGTCATGACTTCAAGAAGTTCAAAAAATTTGTTGAGACCACTGCAATGACAATTCTCTCAATCTACCACGTAACCAAAACGATCATGACAAACTGCACAAGGTTAGACCACTTATGAACAAGCTTGGTTCCAATTATGCTGCTGTCATCAGGAACACTTTCCGCAGATGAGTCAATGATTCCTTTCAAAGAACGATCGACCTTGAAACAGTATATGCCCTTGAAGCCATGCAGTAAAGAGTGGATACAAAGTGCGGTGTCTGGCAGATTCAGTGACGGGATTCGTGTATGCATTCGATGTTTACACAGGAAAGAGTGCAGAGAAGAACAGCGATACTTGCACTCTTGGTGAGATGTGGTTATGTTCCAAGGCAAGCCTGGAACCATGGAGTGCCATTGCCTTTGGTAACTTCTCTACTACGATCAAGCTAATGGAGACACTGTACAGTTGACAGCTGTATTCAGTAGGTACTGTCAGAGTAAACCGTAAGTTCCTGCCAGACATGACAAAGAAGAAATCAAGACTAAGAAGAGGTCAATTCATGTTCCACACTAAAGAACCTGTTTCTGCTGTGAAGTGGATGGACAACAAGGAAGTGATTGTCCTGTCAACTGCTCACGATTCGAGAGAAATCTGCTCCGTAAATCGGCGAGCAAAAGATGGAACAAAAAGTGCTGTGATGTGTCCCTTAGCTATTGCAGAATATGACAAGATCATGGGTGGAGTTGACCATTTTGATCAAATTCCATGGAAAGTAGTGAACACTGAACAGTCAAAAACTGCCTGTAAATCACGTGCCTTGTCACTTTTAGATCAAAGGAATATTCTCATTTGTCTTTTACTATTCATTTGAACTAAAAGAAAAGTTTTCGGTGAATTTCGGTTGCACTGTATGGATTTTGTGATGACCCTCGTGGGCGCCGGGAAGTATGTTTCCCAGTATGCGCATACCTATGTTTCCCAGTATGCGCATACCTATGTTTCCCAGTATGTTCCCAGTATGCGCATACCTATGTTTCCCAGTATGCGCATACCTATGTTTCCCAGTATGCGCATACCTATGTTTCCCAGTATGCGCATACCTATGTTTCCCATTATGCGCATACCTATGTTTCCCAGTATGCGCATACCTATGTTTCCCAGTATGCGCATACCTATGTTTCCCAGTATGCGCATACTATTTTTCATTCGAAATATGGATATATACAAATTACTTGTCAGATGGTCTTATTTTTGCATGATTTTAGCAACAGAAACCCAAATTGCACGATGTAAAAAATGTGCCCATGAAAGGGTTAACTGCTTATGTCATTCTAAGTAAGTAAGTATGTAAATAATTGTTAACACGCTAACATTTGTTAATGCAGTTGTTACTCTAGGGCAAAAGTTTTGAGAACCTGATTCAGTTCTCCCTCAAACTTTACGTCTGCATTATTTCGGTTATACACCGATTCAGGTCCACACAAACCGGTAATTTAAGACTATCTAAGTATGTACATATGATTAATAAGCAGCGAGAGAAAGAGATGGAGAGACAGAGACGGAAAGACAGAGACGGAGAGACAGAGAGAAAGAGACGGAGAGACAGGGACAGCTAGGAAAACAGAGTCGCTTGTGTGGAGACTTCCTGACGGTACCCCCACATTCCATGTCGGAGATCAAGCAGCCAAAAGTCATCTGATAAAAATGTTGCTAGGGCGATGCTGTCGTACAACGGGACGAATTTTGAGTTTTCACCTCTTTGTCTGGTCTCTCAGTGTCTTATATGAGAGAAGAACCTGAGGCTTTCTCATGCGAACACTTGTTTAGCAACTGTGCATGCATATGAACACTGAAACATCGTCCGCCGCTTTCGTAAACAACGCACTTACGAAACCTTTGCCGTCAACCATCAGCTAAATGCGATTTCCGTCAGACGCAATCCTTTTGCCAAAAACCCGTCGAGGACACCACACACCCTCCTCCGGCAGTTCTCTAAGTCAAGACGAAAATGTTTTGATTTGCCCGGGTGTCGGCTGGAATCTGTGGCTGATACAATCCGGTCTTCTTCAATTTTCTTCTATCCAGACACTAAAGCTTTAGATCAGGCGATGTGTGACGTGTGCCCTGCAGCCATGAAATCCAGACTCTGGCCCTTGTTGAACGCAAGAGACGCACATTTTCTACACACCTTCCGGGAATTTCTTTTAGACCTATCTCTGAAATAAATAAATAATGGTGCAAATCATTTATAGAGCGCCCCTTAAAGAGATAGGCTACATACATACATACATACATTACATATTTGCATACATACATATAGACAAACATCTATTACATATATTCATACATACACACATGCATGCACACATACCTATATACATACATACATATATATGTATGCATATATATATCTATGTATGTCTGTGCATTTGTACAGTGCTCTTTGAAAAAGCGCTAACATACATGATGTATATATTTTAATCATAGACACGTGGCCATTTCTTGGATGCACGTTTCCGGTCTGGATGTCGTCGATCACGTGGCGTGATCTGTACTCCAACTGTGAGTATTCCTTCACTTCCGCCAGTTACTTCATGATACGTCATCGTTGGCGAATTTCACATCGAGCAGCGAATATGACGAAAGACTCCGGTGGAGTATTACGCGTTGCCTTCAAGTCCCTGAGTAGACGTAGCGATCACATGACCAGCAACGACGACGACAACGATGCTCAACTCCACGGACTCCAGTTGAAGTTCTAGAAGGATTGTGAGTAGTTAACACGAGTGTCATGAGCTTTACGATTATGTCTGAACATTCATATAGCGTCTTTTCCTCACTTCATTACAGTACAATCAATTAATCAATTAATTACAATTATAATTACAATGGATTATGAATATCGTCAGCATCATCGCTTCTTTTTATGCGCTTCATACAACAGACGTCTTGGCGTCGCTTGCAGTGGTTCTGATACAGATTAAGTGTCTTATGAACCACTTAAACCCCATGTTATGTTTTTTGTTATATTATGTGACTGTTTTATCAGGTTATCTTATTCTTATATTATGTGACTATTATTAGTTTATGTTATTTTTATATTATGACTGTTTTATCAGGTTATGTTATCGTTATTTTATGTCTGTTTTATTATATTATGCTATTGTTATACTATGTGACTGTTTTATCAGGTTATGTTATTGTTATATTATGTGACTGTTTTATTAGGTTATGTTGTTATATTATGTGACTGTTTTATTACGTTATGTTGTTGTTATATTATGTGACTGTTTTATTACGTTATGTTCTTGTTATATTATGTGACTGTTTTATTAGGTTATGTTGTTGTTATATTATGTGACTATTTTATTACGTTATGTTGTTGTTATATTATGTGACTGTTTTATTACGTTATGTTAATGCAATTTTATTTGACTGTTTTATTTTATATACAAGGTTATAATAACGTCGGTTTCGCATAGAAGCTTCATCTAAGTCGCCTCTGGTGCAGAGGATTATTTGAAGCTCAGGTGTTTATTAGTGAAATTAAAGCCCTTGTTCCATATTCGCATCTGGATTCTATTGTCAGCACAGCGTTTGTTTGTTACACGACTAGGGTGGCTTCCGCTGCCAAACCTTTGTCTTAGTTTCCAATGAAACTTCACTGATATCGTGTCAGACACAAGACTCCAGCAGCTTTGATTAAAGAATGTGCCGCATTAAATTCCTTGAAGCACGTATTTCCAGTGCAGTCACCTCCCCCATTAAATACCGTGGAACGCCTTCTTCCATTGGACTACACGCGAAACGCAAACCTCTTTGTTTCCAAGCGGAGAAAACTGCGCTCATAATTAGCCTTCCCTCTGAAAATTAGAATTCCTTGTACTGAAACACTGGCGAAGATTTCTACTAACAGGCCTCATAAAATATGCACAAAATGTACTTGAACAGCATTTGAAATCAGAATTCCTTTAGTAGAGTCTGTGGTGAATTTCTCTTTTTGATATCCGAACGAAATTGTCGTGAGTTGTTATTCAGACTGCGCCCTTTTGTAACAGCAGATAACTTATGGCCGGCACAGTTGCATCATCGACCGCCGTCTGTACATTTGACGCACATTCACTGATTTTAATGCTTATAGCGATTTAACCCCCGTCAACCAACTTGTTTCTTTATTTAAGTATTTGATTTGATAATTAATATAACAAATTAGTCAAAATGCAATTATATTTTAACGTAAATGCAGAGTGAAATGTAATGTATGAAGAAGTTCGCTAATCCTTTCCAGCAAATGCACTAGATAAATCAACCTTTTCTGTGAAGCTATCAACCACATCGATCCTCAATTTCAAAGCTGGATCAGGGTGGGGTGCGAGCGGCACAGGATAAGAAAAGAGCTGATAAGGGACCCCATTAAGCAGAGTGTAGTAGGCTATTTTCAAACCTTGCTGGGCCGTGTATTGTTTAGCTTGGAGATGTATAGGTGAAAGATGTAAGCTTTTCTAGCCTACTTCAGAAGCACAGTTTTTAAGTCTTCACGCAACTACTGGATGGTTTAGAATTTCTTTCTTGTTCTTTGTGTAAGTATTTCACGTCGCCACCATTCTTGCTTCAGCGCAGAATAAACGCAGTCAGAACAGTTAGAGAACCTGACAAGTAATGGATTGGGGTCCGTGTGTAGAACTGAAGCACAGAAGAGCCTCATGCATTGATTTTCCTCCGTTATGGCAAACGAGGTAATCCTTTGATACGGTTCTATCCGAAGGAAACAACAGACGCTTTGTATTCATGTATATATGTATGTATGTATGTATGTATGTATGTATGTATGATTCTTTCTTCAATGATTCTCTGTTTCAGACACTCCAAATTCCAATATATTCAATTTCAACACCGATAGCTCGTTTTGCTTCAATTCCAGCTCGGTAAGATGGAGTCATATATGCTAAAACTATCTTGTGCCATTTGGTACCATACCACTTGCTACCATACCACTTGCCATCATACCACTTGCCATCATACCACCCAGTACCTGACGACCAGACGATCAAGCCATTTCTTATCATACCATATGAAATCAAACCTCGTGATATCATAGGATACCTGTTAGTGGATGTATCACTATGCCACAGCACACTATGCCATCCCATAATCTCGATTATCACCTTCCATGATTCATCTCATACCACACCATAATATTTAGGCAGGATGCATAACATACCATCACATGCCATGTGACTCGGGTCAGTATTCGTTGTATAATTCTGGACCGAATGCAGCTACATTCATTGTTTGGTATGGTGATGCAATAAGAGACAGACGCACTTGTAGACAGACAGACAGACAGACAGACAGACGGACGGACAGACAGACAAGCGCACTTGTAGACAGACAGACAGACAGACGCCCTTGTTGACAGACAGACAGACGCACTTGTAGACATACAGACAGACGCACTTGTCGACAGATAGACAGACGCACTTGTAGACAGACAGAGAGACAGACAGACTCACTTATAGGCAGACAGACAGACAGACAGACGCACTTGTTGACATGCAGACAGACAGACGCACTTTTTGACATACAGACAGACAGACAGACGCACTTTTTGACATACAGACAGACAGACAGACAGACGCACGTTTTGACATACAGACAGACGGACGCACTTGTAGACATACAGACAGACGCACTTTTTGACAGACAGACATACAGACAGACATACAGACAGACAGACAGACGCACTTGTAGACATACAGACAGACAGACAGACAGACAGACGCACGTTTTGACATACAGACAGACAGACGCACTTGTAGACATACAGACAGACGCACTTGTAGACATACAGACAGACAGACAGACGCACGTTTTGACATACAGACAGACAGACGCACTTGTAGACATACAGACAGACGCACTTTTTGACAGACAGACAAACAGACAGACGCACTTTTTGACAGACAGAAAGACAGACGTGCAAACAAGCAGCAGATTGATAATCTACGTATCATGTAGCCAATAAATGCTGCACTCAAATAGACCCAAAGATCGATAAATGAATTGTGTATGAACGAGTGAAGGAATTGACAAATGAACAAATTAATGAATGAGCGAACGAATGAACGAACGAACACTGAATGAAGAAATGAACGAGTGAAGGAATTAACGAATGAATGAATGAATGAATTAATTAATTAATGAACGAACGAAAGAATGAATGGACGAATGAATGAATGAACTGACGAAAGAATGAAGTAATAATTGAGTAAATGAAATAATAAGTTGGACAATTGTAAATTGTAAATTGTACACGTTTTTCTATAGCGACCATATGGCCTCAAGCCGCGCACGGGTGAGGTCCTTCACCACCGCTACACTCCATTCAACGTCCCGCGCACGGACCGTACTAGACCGAGATTCAAATCTCTGAAATATCTGGACAATATCTGGAAGCATTGTTAGGAGAGAACTGCGTCGTCTTATAAGGAGGCTGTGATGGGGGGAAGGAGGGAGGGGCATTGATCGTCTGATTGTCTGGCGCTTAATCTGTTGACGCCGTCGTTCGGTCTCTTGGACGCCGCAGTCGATGACTCACTGACTTTTCTCACTGATTCCCTGACATCGCCGAGGCATTTAGGGCCATTAGTCGAGTTTTTTCCCCAATCGACCGAACATTCCAACCCTGCTTTGCAAGTGATACTTAGAACGCATTCGGGTGGGCAAGAGGATTAATCCCAAGCCTTTCCCCATCGATGGATGGACGGCGCTTCGTTGCCTTTGCTTCAGTAGCTGCGGTCGTCGCCGGCTGAGATGCCACAGAGCCCCACTCCACTCGATCGCCTGATTCGTCCTCTGTTGCTTCCTCGAACATTTGTCCAGTCTGCAGTCAATGGAAAATGTCTGGTAACCGCATAGACTAATGTGGCACTAACGCTGACATGCATTTACTGTTTGACGTAAAACTGTCATAACAGAAAACTGTGGCCATTTAGATTCGTCTTCGCTTCCGGGTTCGAATCCCGACGCTTCGTATAGAATTGACAACTCGTTGTCGAGCCATGCAACTCGTAGATGACAACTGTTGTCCAACTTTAAATGATTTGATTGATGCTATTTGAAATAAAATAACCCTAACCCGAACTTTGACCGACGCCATTGAGAGCCAAAAAAAACGCTAACAGGGAAATTGTGAAAACAATAGAAAGTATAAATCAATAGAAACAGTGAACAATGAGAAAAATCCACTCACAATGAACTACTTAACAAGAACCAACGAGAAACAATGAAACGTCAAACAAAATGACGTTTTCTTCCAAAGAGAAAAAAATGCCAAAAAAATGCATTTAAGTATAGAGAAGATTGTGGATGTTGAGTTTGCGCTTCAGGCGAAGGATCAGCCAAACTAAGGACGACTTTCTGATCAAAGAAGCGTCTAATAAATGAACGATTGTTGTATGTGTGTATCTGTGTGTGTATCTATATGTGTATCTGTGAATGTATCTGTGTGTTTATCTCTGTGTGTCTATGTGTATATCTGCGTGTGTCTATTTGTGTATCAATGTGCGTATCAACGTGTGCATCTATGTGTGTATCTGTGTGTGTATCTATGTGTGTAACGCGCTGTAGCTACAATGCTTATGTTCGTAGTCTCTAAAGCTAGCCACGAAACGTGGCCAAGGGCTTGAAGTGTTAACGACTTCGTTTTCCTCAGCCCCGGCATATGAGAGCGGATGGTCAGCCGGTTCCCTGGACGGTCACTGTACTCCTTTATATCTGAGTTCGCTAGAGGGCGCAAGTAGAGCAGAAATATCGAAACATGTCTTGCTGCTCTGGCGGAAATTTGAACTCTTGACCTCCGGATTGACGCCAATCGTTGCCTGTGAGCGGTTGCTGAAACGCGCCATATAAATATTCAGATGTATACATAAGAAGACAATGATTCCATGTTTTCTTGCCAATTAGTCTCGGGTGTGTTTTGTTTTTCTTCGGCATCGCTGTAGGCATATTGCGTTAAGTGCGGTAATTTTTCATTTACCTGTGTCCCTATTGTTTTTTAGAAGAAAAATAGACCTGTTTTGCGGTTGTTTTCAGGAAATTATGTTAAAGACTTCGAGAGCAACTGCTCAGCCGATGCCTTCAGATATCAGCACACATCACGAGTGAGTAATAAACAATATTTTGAAATTAAATTCATTGTTGAAATCCTTTATTGCATTTGTGAGGTTCCTGAAAGGCGCAAAATTATAACCAGAAAATTATAACCAGAAAATTATAACCAGATAACTACACACACACACACACATACATACATACATACATACATACATACATACATACATACATACACACATACACACATACATTCATACATATATAAATACATACATACACATATATAGCTACATTCATACATACATACATACATACACACTACATACATGAAAACATTCACACATTCATACAGACATACACATACATACATACATACATACATACATACATACATACATACATACATACATACATACATACATACATACTTACACTCATATATGCACACATACATACATGCATATACACATCCATATACATATACATACAAACAAACATACATACATTCACACATAGATACATACATACACACATTCATACATACATACATACATACATACATACATACATACGCATACATGCACAGACATACATACAGACATACATCACATGCACACATACACACATACATACACACATACATACATACATGCATACATACATTCATACATGAAAACTTTCATACATTCATACATACACATACATACATACATACATACATACATACATACATACATACATACATACACACATACATATATGCATATACGCATACATATACCCATACATACATACATACATAAACACATACACACATATACACATAAATACATACATACATACATACATATATCCATTCATACACACACACATACATACATACATACATACATACATACACATATCCATTCATACACACAGACATACATACATGCACACATAGATACTTAAATAAATACATACATGTAAATATACATGCACACATACATACATACCTACCTACATACCTACACACGTACATATATCCATACGTATACATGCATATACATATATGCACATACATACGTACGTACATTTATACATACACATAGAAATATACATACATACATGTATACATACATACATATACATACATACATACATACATACATACATACAAACATACATACATACATACATACATACATACAGACAGACCGTTCAGGTCAGTGTTCCGTCGGGTTGTCTTATCCTCTGCTTATCATTTCCTCATCTGACGACGGTCTGCAAACAGCAAAACAACAGTTGACTCCTATTCTTCCCTACGGTAATCTCGTGCTCTAGAACAACCTTCGCTGACTAAATCAGTCATGCAGTTAACACACTCTCCTTCGACGCGTTTTACGTGTGTTTGTGTGTGCACATGTGTTCGGTTATATATATAATATATATATATATATGTATATATATAATATATATATAATATATATATAATATATATGAAAGCTAAACATAGACAGACCGACAAAGTATACATAGAGAAAAAAAACAGATAGCCAGACAGGCAGGCAGACAGACAGACAGACGGATCTCTGGTTTTACATCGATGACAACTTGAAGTCCAGGTGCGATGACGAAAGACGAAGCGGCCACAATCATTGCCTAACCCATTCGCTGGTATACATATACATATATATATATTATATATAATATAATATATATATATATGTATATGTATGCTTACCTGTATGCTTAAGTGTCTTTAATGCGGGTCGCTGTTGGTGTTGTAGACCTCTGCTGTAACTTTTGATGATGTGGACCCCAGAGTGTTGGATACTTTAGAAAAGTTTTGTGAATATCTATAGAGAAGGGCATAATGTAGCCTAGTTGCCCACAAAAATAGATAAATATTTCATTGACTCTGAAAAGGTTGTATAAAATGAAGTGCTAAGCTTTTGATAATGGATGTTGTATTTTGTGAAAATGCTGAGGTTTTGTAGAGGTGTTTTGCTTGTTCATCGCATCTTTGGCTGACTATAAGTTTAAGTTGAGTATCTACAGAAATATTTAGAGACTATCCCTGATTGAGAAGAGTTATTGTCACTGAGTGGATTCCATTAGGGATTTTTGAAATGTCTGACCTTGTTTTAATTCCGCATATTCAGATATTTCTTAAGAATTCTGGTGCAGAATAGTTCTGCTTCAGAATAGTGTTTGTGAAGAATCAGTGCTTTTTTGAGGTTCTTAAAGGGCGCTCTAACAGTGGTTGGATGCGTACACAGATACAAATGGTTCTCACTTGTACTGAATGATTTTTAATTCAAATAATTGTTTAATTAAATGCTTGTTTTGCAGAAATTGTATGTGGTTGTTTCTGGAGAAGTGGAGAATGTGTCGTGTTAATGAAAGAACTACTGCTGACCAGTTGAGTGGCGAGGCTGACGGACAGGCTGTAGATGACAAGTGAGGTTTGCTTTCTTCTACTTCTTGTTCAGTTACTGCAGAAGATGATGGTGAGTGTTTGCTTTCTTAAATTCCATTTACTGGCCTAGAGCAGAAAATACTTTGTGATGATGGCGGCTGAATCGACTTTCAGCATCTGGATTCCACCAGACACGTTGATGGTGATTATAGTTGAGGTTTTCGATTGAACAGGTGGAAGTTGATTTGCGTCAGGGTTAGGATCATATCATTCGTTGATTTTAGTGTTAGTAGTTATGCTAGATATGGAAAAAAATAAATAAGCTGTGAACTTCTATAGTGTCGGTGTAGTGATGCTTTAGTTGATGGTTGCTGTGAAAGAAATTGTACAAGGGAAATTGCTGGGTGAATCTGGTCACAAGCGAAGAGGGGAATCGGAGAAGATGCAGGAACGGCCTACGGAGGAAATAAGTCTTGACTTGATATCTAAAGGCCAGGACGGACGTTAGAGATAACGTTTGCGAGAAGGGAGTTCCTGATTGTAGGGTGGATGACAGAAAACACATGCATGCCACGAGCTGTTCTTGTTCTGGAATAATCAGAAGAAGGCAATAAGGGCAGCATGAAGAGAACGTCTTGGGAGTCCATGTAGAGTGAAGAGTCGGCTGAAATGTGTATATGATTAGACGGTCTAGAAATTTATTTGCGAGACTAAGTGGAGGCTTGGTGAAGCTTTATGGAATTTTGTGCGTTAATGTAAGAATTTTTGTATAATTAGAAATGCCAAAGTGACGCTGTACATATACCAGAAAGCGGTTGTTAAATTGTTGTTTAGAGTATGAATAACTTTTGAATAGGCTTTTATAGTAACTAAGTTACATTCACGACATTTCAGTCGTATTGACGTTAACCCTAATCATATTCACATTCGAATGAGAATCAGCTGGAGATTGGTACTTATGCTAAGATTGAGATTCCTAATCATATTCACATTCGAATGAGAATCAGCTGCGATTCGTACTTATATTAAGATTGAGATTCCTAATCATATTCACATTCGAATTAGAATCAGCTGGAGATTAGTACTTATGTTAAGATTGAGATTCCTAATCATATTTACTTTAGAATTGGAATCCATTAGAGATTCAAGTTCAGATCTGGTTGACAAGCGCATTAAGTTGAGGTGGATATTGATTGCAATGAATCTGTGTAACTGACATTAAATTTCGGATTCATACAAAGTTAATTCTGTCATAAAGGTCCACACAACTTCATTGAAGTCAATATCAAGCGAAGTAGTAGAAATACTGTAGCTCCTGCAAAACTCACAGCTGTATCTAATCGAATTTTTTGTTCTATTTACATTCTCATTGAAATTCATATTCATATGCGATTAGTACAAGTTGGGGAATCGTTAGTGTTTATGTTCATATTTGTGTTTATATGCGCATTTAATTGAGATTGAGGTATGCTATTTAATTGGTAACTATGTTCTAAGTATCAGGTAACAACACTCCTGAAGTTCGGTGTACGCGAGGGACGCTAATTCAGGAGACGATCTACGCCTTGAGCGTCCGCGAACATCCTCTAGGTGTTTCTCGTAATGTATTAAATACTCGTGGACGCTATTTCCGAATATTACCACAAAATGAAAAAATTTATAATGTGATATGTTATAATTTATTAGACGATACTATATACTATACTACGGTGTATTGTATGAATATACTTCTGAATGGGATTTTGAATACGATTCAGCAATTTCATTTCAACGCAAATACTATACTGTAGGGTTATAATATGATGAAAATACTTGTAGTGGTAATTACTTATATGTAGGAATGCTTTCGCGCAACTACCGGTGGCAGCCTTTGCAAACGTAGAGTTTTTTAGGAGATTGTATCTGACTTCTGATGGCTCTATAAAACGAACAGTGTAGTGTGACAGCATTGTTTTTTCTGTTCAGTTGGAGGTTTCGTTTTTGCTTGTGTTTGGCTTTTGTTTTCTTATATGTCGTAGAAATGGTATTATCCTTTCAAATTTATATTGAAATTGCGTTGAAATGAAATTGCTGAATCGTATTCAAAATCCCATTCAGAAGTATATTCCTATTCAGATTTGCATTGATATTTGCATTTAGTCAAGGGTAAAGGAGTATAGCAGTCAACATACATAACACTGGTAAAGTTAAACGTAGCTTGAGGAACCTAAATAACAAGTTTCTAAGGAGATTTGTGTTGATTTTGCGGTAATATTCGGAAATAGCGTCCCCACACGTATGAATCGTAATGGATAAAATTCTACGGGACGCTCAAGCAGCATATAACCCAGCTATCCCATACATAATCAATAGTATCTAACCCTAACCCTAATTGGCAATCCTAACCCTATTCTCTAACCCTAGTTTCTATGTCTAACCCTAGGTTAGGGTTAGGGTTAGGGTTAGGGTTAGGGTTAGGGTTAGGGTTAGGGTTAGGGTTAGGGTTAGGGTTAGGGTTAGGGTTAGGGTTAGGGTTAGGGTTAGGGTTAGGGTTAGGGTTAGGGTTAGGGTTAGGGTTAGGGTTAGGGTTAGGGTTAGGGTTAGGGTTAGGGTTAGGGTTAGGGTTAGGGTTAGGGTTAGGGTTAGGGTTAGGGTTAGGGTTAGGGTTAGGGTTAGGGTTAGGGTTAGGGTTAGGGTTAGGGTTAGGGTTAGGGTTAGGGTTAGGGTTAGGGTTAGGGTTAGGGTTAGGGTTAGGGTTAGGGTTAGGGTTAGGGTTAGGGTTAGGGTTAGGGTTAGGGTTAGGGTTAGGGTTAGGGTTAGGGTTAGGGTTAGGGTTAGGGTTAGGGTTAGGGTTAGGGTTAGGGTTAGGGTTAGGGTTAGGGTTAGGGTTAGGGTTAGGGTTAGGGTTAGGGTTAGGGTTAGGGTTAGGGTTAGGGTTAGGGTTAGGGTTAGGGTTAGGGTTAGGGTTAGGGTTAGGGTTAGGGTTAGGGTTAGGGTTAGGGTTAGGGTTAGGGTTAGGGTTAGGGTTAGGGTTAGGGTTAGGGTTAGGGTTAGGGTTAGGGTTAGGGTTAGGGTTAGGGTTAGGGTTAGGGTTAGGGTTAGGGTTAGGGTTAGGGTTAGGGTTAGGGTTAGGGTTAGGGTTAGGGTTAGGGTTAGGGTTAGGGTTAGGGTTAGGGTTAGGGTTAGGGTTAGGGTTAGGGTTAGGGTTAGGGTTAGGGTTAGGGTTAGGGTTAGGGTTAGGGTTAGGGTTAGGGTTAGGGTTAGGGTTAGGGTTAGGGTTAGGGTTAGGGTTAGGGTTAGGGTTAGGGTTAGGGTTAGGGTTAGGGTTAGGGTTAGGGTTAGGGTTAGGGTTAGGGTTAGGGTTAGGGTTAGGGTTAGGGTTTAGGGTTAGGGTTAGGGTTAGGGTTGGTTAGGGTAGGTTAGGGTTAGGGTTAGGGTTAGGTTAGGGTTAGGGTTAGGTAGGTGTTAGGGTTAGGGTTAGGGTTTAGGGTTAGGGTTAGGGTCTT
>OZ029927.1:387202-392202 GCA_964023275.1 Norana najaformis
AACCCCCTAACCCTAACCCTAACCCTAACCCTAACCCTAACCCTAACCCTAACCCTAACCCTAACCCTAACCCTAACCCTAACCCTAACCCTAACCCTAACCCTAACCCTAACCCTAACCCTAACCCTAACCCTAACCCTAACCCTAACCCTAACCCTAACCCTAACCCTAACCCTAACCCTAACCCTAACCCTAACCCTAACCCTAACCCTAACCCTAACCCTAACCCTAACCCTAACCCTAACCCTAACCCTAACCCTAACCCTAACCCTAACCCTAACCCTAACCCTAACCCTAACCCTAACCCTAACCCTAACCCTAACCCTAACCCTAACCCTAACCCTAACCCTAACCCTAACCCTAACCCTAACCCTAACCCTAACCCTAACCCTAACCCTAACCCTAACCCTAACCCTAACCCTAACCCTAACCCTAACCCTAACCCTAACCCTAACCCTAACCCTAACCCTAACCCTAACCCTAACCCTAACCCTAACCCTAACCCTAACCCTAACCCTAACCCTAACCCTAACCCTAACCCTAACCCTAACCCTAACCCTAACCCTAACCCTAACCCTAACCCTAACCCTAACCCTAACCCTAACCCTAACCCTAACCCTAACCCTAACCCTAACCCTAACCCTAACCCTAACCCTAACCCTAACCCTAACCCTAACCCTAACCCTAACCCTAACCCTAACCCTAACCCTAACCCTAACCCTAACCCTAACCCTAACCCTAACCCTAACCCTAACCCTAACCCTAACCCTAACCCTAACCCTAACCCTAACCCTAACCCTAACCCTAACCCTAACCCTAACCCTAACCCTAACCCTAACCCTAACCCTAACCCTAACCCTAACCCTAACCCTAACCCTTTTAGAAAATGGTGTTGGGGTTAGTAAAGGGTGTTGGGGTTAGTAAATGGGGTTGGGGTTAGTAAAGGGTGTTGGGGTTAGAAAGGGGTGTTGGGGTTAGTAAATGGGGTTGGGGTTAGTAAAGGGTGTTGGGGTTAGAAAGGGTGTTGGGGTTAGTAAATGGGGTTGGGGTTAGTAAACGGTGTTGGGGTTAGAAAGGGGTGTTGGGGTTAGTAAATGGGGTTGGGGTTAGTAAATGGGGTTGGGGTTATGAAATTGGGTTGGGGTTAGAAAGAATGGTTGGCGTTAGAAGCAAGAGTTTGGGTTTGAATCAAGAGTTAGGGGTAGAAACTAGGGTTAGGCTTCGAGAATGGGGTTAGGGTTAGAAACTAGGGTTAGGTTTGGAGACTAGGGTTAGAAACTAGGGTTAGGTTTGGAAACTAGGGTTAGGGTGGAAACTAGGGTTAGGTTTGGAAACTAGTGTTGGAAACTAGGGTTAGGTTTGGAAACTAGGGTTAGAAACTAGGGTTAGGTTTGGAAACTAGGGTTAGAAACTAGGGTTAGGTTTTAGGGTTAGAAACTAGGGTTAGGTTTGGAAACTAGGGTTAGAAACTAGGGTTAGGTTTGGAGACTAGGGTTAGAAACTAGGGTTAGGGTGGAAACTAGGGTTAGAAACTAGGGTTAGGTTTGGAAACTAGGGTTAGGTTTGGAAACTAGGGTTAGAAACTAGGGTTAGGTTTGGAAAATAGGGTTAGAAACTAGGGTTAGGTTTGGAAACTAGGGTTAGGTTTGGAAACTAGTGTTGGAAACTAGGGTTAGGTTTGGAAACTAGGGTTAGAAACTAGGGTTAGGGTTGGAAACTAGGGTTAGAAACTAGGGTTAGGCTTGGAAAGTGGGGTTAGGGTTAGAAAGTGGGGTTAGGGTTAGAAAGTGGGGTTTGGCTTCGAGAATGGGGTTAGGGTTGGCAAGTGGGGTTAGGGTTGGAAAGTGGAGTTGGGGTTACAAAATAGGGTTAGGGTTAGTAACTAGGGTTAGAGAATAGGGTTAGGGTTGCCAATTAGGGTTACGGTTAGGGTTAGGGTTAGGCAGTATTGATTTTGTATGGGATAGCTGGGTTATATGCTGCTTGAGCGTCCCGTAGAATTTTATCCATTACGATTCACACGTGTGGGGACGCTAGTTCAGAATATTACCGCAAAATCAATGCAAATCTCATTAGAAACTTGTTATTTAGGTTCCTCAAGCTACGGTTAACTTTACCAGTGTTATGTGTGTTGACTGCTATACTCCTTTACCCTTGACTAAATGCAAATATCAATGCAAATCTGAATATGAATATACTTCTGAATGGGATTTTGAATACGATTCAGCAATTTCATTTCAACGCAATTTCAATATAAATTTGAAAGGATAATACCATTTCTACGACATATAAGAAAACAAAAGCCAAGCACAAGCAAAAACGAAACCTCCAACTGAACAGAAAAAACAATACTGTCACACTACACTGTTCGTTTTATAGAGCCATCAGAAGTCAGATTATGATTCAAGATACAATCTCCTAAAAAACTCTACGTTTGCAAAGGCTGCCACCGGTAGTTGCGCGAAAGCATTCCTACATATTAGTAATTACCACTACAAGTATTTTCATCATATTATAACCCTACAGTATAGTATTTGCGTTGAAATGAAATTGCTGAATCGTATTCAAAATCCCATTCAGAAGTATATTCATACAATACACCGTAGTATAGTATATAGTATCGTCTAATAAATTATAACATATCACATTATAAATTTTTTCATTTTGTGGTAATGTTCGGAAATAGCGTCCACGAGTATTTAATACATTACGAGAAACACCTACAGGATGTTCGGGGACGCTCAAGGCGTAGATCGTCTCCTGAATTAGCGTCCCTCGCGTACACCGAACTTCAGGAGTGTTGTTACCTGATACTTAGAACATAGTTACCAATTAAATAGCATACCTCAATCTCAATTAAATGCGCATATCAACACAAATCTCAACACAAACACTAACGATTCCCCAACTTGTACTAATCGCATATGAATATGAATTTCAATGAGAATGTAAATAGAACAAGAAATTCGATTAGATACAGCTGTGGGTTTTGCAGGAGCTACAGTATTTCTACTACTTCGCTTGATATTGATTTCAATGAAGTTGTGTGGACCTTTATGACAGAATTAACTTTGTATGAATCCGAAATTTAATGTCAGTTACACAGATTCATTGGAATCAATATCCACCTCAACTTAATGCGCTTGTCAACCAGATCTGAACTTGAATCTCTAATGGATTCCAATTCTAAAGTAAATATGATTAGGAATCTCAATCTTAATATAAGTACTAATCTCCAGCTGATTCTCATTCGAATGTGAATATGATTAGGAATCTCAATCTTAATATAAGTACGAATCGCAGCTGATTCTCATTCGAATGTGAATATGATTAGGAATCTCAATCTTAATATAACTACTAATCTCCAGCTGATTCTCATTCGAATGTGAATATGATTAGGAATCTCAATCTTAATATAACTACTAATCTCCAGCTGATTCTCATTCGAATGTGAATATGATTAGGAATCTCAATCTTAATATAAGTACGAATCGCAGCTGATTCTCATTCGAATGTGAATATGATTAGGAATCTCAATCTTAATATAAGTACGAATCGCAGCTGATTCTCATTCGAATGTGAATATGATTAGGAATCTCAATCTTAGCATAAGTACCAATCTCTATAAGGACCATGTAACGAATGAAAGTATTAGACAACGAACACAGCAACCATTGATAAGTAATGTGATCAAGAAAAGAAGGATGAAGTGGGCAGGACATGTCCTGAGGATGGAGGAGAACCGCAATCCAAAGAGAATCTTTAAATACAAACCGGATGGAAAGAGAGCAGTGGGAAGACCGAAAAGAAGATGGATAGATTGCCTTGAAGAGGATCTGAAAGGTGCCGGAGTTACTATCTATGGGAAAACGGAGGGCAGACGGAGAATGACCCTTGAGGAGATGGCCGGGAAACGAGATTTGTGGAGGGGTGTCATAGAGAAATCAACGACTGGATCCAGTCCAGAGATGATTACATGACATGACCAATCTCCAGCTGATTCTCATTCGAATGTGAATATGATTAGGGTTAACGTCAATACGACTGAAATGTTGTGAATGTAACTTAGTTACTATAAAAGCCTATTCAAAAGTTATTCATACTCTAAACAACAATTTAACAACCGCTTTCTTGTATATGTACAGCGTCACTTTGGCATTTCTAATTATACAAAAATTCTTACATTAAAGCACAAAATTTCATAAGGCTTCACCAAGCCTCCACTTAGTCTCGCAAATAAATTTCTAGACCGTCTAATCATATACACATTTCAGCCGACTCTTCACTCTACATGGACTCCCAAGACTTTCTCTTCATGCTGCCCTTATTGCCTTCTTCTGATTATTCCAGAACAAGAACAGCTCGTGGCATGCATGTGTTTTCTGTCATCCACCCTACAATCAGGAACTCCCTTCTCGCAAACGTTATCTCAAACGTCCGTCCTGGCCTTTAGATATCAAGTCAAAACTTATTTCCTCCGTAGGCCGTTCCTGCATCTTCTCCGATTCCCCTCTTCGCTTGTGACCAGATTCACCCAGCAATTTCCCTTGTACAATTTCTTTCGCAGCAACCATCAACTAAAGCATCACTACACCGACGCTATAGAAGTTCACAGCTTATTTATTTCTTTCCATCTCTAGCATAACTACTGACATTAACATCAACCAATGATATGATCCTAACCCTGACAAAAATCAACTTCCACCAGTTCCATCTAAAACCTCAACTATAATCAGCATCAACGTGTCTGGTGGAATCCAGATCCTGAAAGTCGATTCAGCCGCCATCATCACAAAGTATTTTCTGCTCTAGGCCGCTAAATGGCATTTAAGGAAGCAAACACTCACCATCATCTTCTGCAGTAACTGAACAAGGAGTAGAAGAAAGCAAACCTCACTTGTCATCTACAGCCTGTCCGTCAGCCTCGCCACTCAACTGGTCAGCAGTAGTTCTTTCATTAACACTACACATTCTCCACTTCTCCAGAAACAACCACATCC
>OZ029927.1:399702-463027 GCA_964023275.1 Norana najaformis
TTATCTCCTTTCATTTCTCTCTCCCTGCCTTTATCATATTAAATATACATACATATACAAACATACATACACACATACATACATACATACAGACATACGTACACACATACACACACATATATACACACATACACACATACATACATACAAACATACAGGCATGTAGACATGTCTTACATATAGTAAGTACATATATATATATAGTTTTAAATTGCCGGTTTATGCGGACCTGAGTCGTTAAAAAATCAACATTATGCGGACCTAAAATTGTAGGCGAACCTGACCCGGGTCCTCATAAAACATGTGCCCTAGAATTCGTGAATAATTATAACTCGGACTGCATAACTTTAAGGATCGGTGCGTGGCGCCACAATGTCACAGCGAATTATTCAAAAACTAAAATGCGGCGACACTGCGTTCGGTACGCCATCTGCCGTGTAGAAATTAAACACTCACACATTAAACACATTAGTTGGTGATAATGATATCGTAATGTTAAGGTTACGCCTCTGTACCGCTTTCTCCTGTATCATGTATTGTGTATCCTGTATCGTGTATCATGTATCCTGTATCCTGTATCGTGTATCATGTATCATGTATCGTGTATCCTGTATCGTGTAACGTGTTTCATGTATCGTGTATAATGTATCCTGTATCATGTATCGTGTATCATGTATCACGTATTGTGTATCATGTATAGTGTATTGTGTATCATGTATCGTGTATTGTGTATCGTGTACCATGTATCATGTATTGTGTATCAAGTATGATGTATCGTGTATCATGTATCATGAATTGTGTATCATGTGTTATGTATCGTGTATTGTATATCATGTATCATGTATCATGTATCGTGTATCATGTATCGTGTATCGTGTATCATGTACCGTGTATCGTGTATCGTGTATCATGTATTATATATCATGTATCATGTATTTTGTATAATGTTTCGTGTATCATGTATTCTGCATCATGTATCCTGCATCATGTATTGTGTATCATGTATCCTATATTGTGTATCATATATCATGTATCGTGTTTCATAGGTATTTAAGAAGTAGTTAAGCCATTGAGATTCAGAGAGAGAGAGAGAGAGAGAGAGAGAGAGAGAGAGAGAGAGAGAGAGAGAGAGAGAGAGAGAGAGAGAGAGAGAGAGAGAGAGATTCCGAAAGGTTCTCAGCTGCAGAGGACAGGCTTAGGCAGTCGTACATGGAATTAGTTCGTTGTAGGGTACGGAGGACACATAACCTGAGACTTCGTAGGCGAGGTTAGGACCTCGTAGTTCTTAGAATAGCGGCAATAAAGAAGTTGTATCGGACTGTTTAGCGAACTGAAACACTTTTCGTCTGCGATTGTTGTTCGTAATAAAGTTTTAAACGTTGACTCTTCGTGTGCTGACTTTCTCTCCGAAGAACTCGGGAGGCCTACCCACAACTTAGCGGACAGGAGGCCATAACCTGCCACGGGGGAAAAGGGAGCACCCAGAAAAACGCTACAATAATCACACGGTCCATAAATAAATTAGTTCCCAAGGAAGGTAAATAGCAGGCTGAGATTCTGCAATGGAAAGACATGATCATTCATGCTTTCTAAAAACACTTCGGGTAGCATTCTTACGCACAGATTGTATCACTGATATGTAGGCCAGAAACTGCTCACTTGATTTATTTTACGCTGGTATTATTCATCTTTTAAAATTTAATCTAATTTAGTAACTTATTTTTAACCTTAAACAAATATACGACTTCGTCTTTAATAAGTCAACTCTCTAACAATTCCCAAAATTCAACACCGAATAGGATATATGCCACAGCGGGGTCTGTTGAAGATAATAAAAGTCTGTCGTAATAGTTTTATGCGAGGATGATGACGGCAGTTGACAGGTTTCGTAAATATAGCGCTACAGGAATTACGTAAACATCCTACTTATTACTGAAAATTATATTCGTAATCGTAATCTCGTGATTTCTACAGCGCCCAATGAAAGCCACGTCACGGGGACCACCTTATTTATTCACAGGCGCTCAGTCAAAACAAAATGGATAGGCAAAAGTGGTTCGGTTCCTAATATCAAAATTTATAATAAGATGAGGAATTCGCGATTTGGTCGACAACTTAATGAAGTCTCTCAATCACGATTGGTCATTCGCCAAAAATAATACATGCACTAGTTCATTTACCGTTTTATTTATTGTTCGCCTACACTTCTTATTCAGTTTTCACCATTGGCGGATCCAAAGAGACAACGCTAGCCATGATCCTTCCAATCTGAGCTCAACAGGTTCAGAATGACCTGAATTTAGAGATGAGAATCGGACAGGTCAGATCTGGCGGCCATTCCCGGCTAGATCCACTCTAGCCGCGGGTCGGGCTGGATCGGACCGTGTTCGTTTGGGTTTGGCTGGAAAATGTAGGGCCGCACTTTTAGATAAACTCTTGACTTTCGCCTTTCTCAGTCCTTTTGCAAAATTGCAGTCGCAGTTGTTTTGTTATTTAATTATTGGCCTACGTGATCTTCTATAGCGACGATATGGCCTCAAACCTGCTAATTTTTTCAATGAATTTTATCGGATGAGATCCTTCACCACCGCTGACCTTCTCAGTAGGGGACAAGCCTACCATCTGACCACTTTAAGGTTCCCATGCATGGACCGTGCTAGCCCGAGATTTGTGAACGTAACAGCAAAATGAAATACTCAATTCTGCTTGTGATGTCATCACTCTCTTCTTGCGATACCCTAGCAACCGGTATCCTCCGGGACCCGACTTAGCTACCCTTAGCTACCTTTAGCTGCCGATCTCAACTAAATGATCAGTGGGTATTATGGGGGGGGGGGTTCGAGAGAAGGGAATCAGTCGATATCGGTCGGCCGTAGAGTCAACGAGCTAACACCAAAGGAAGGGATAATATTTTGTGCGTTCAGATACTGTAACGTTTAAAGTACTAGCGCAACAGAAAAACAACTGTTTAAAATACACTATTTTGCTTTTCAATTTTGAATGATATGTTCTTTTAGATAATATAATTAATTTAATTTTAAATAACACAGAATTACTAGTCTAATAAATGCAGTATTCACGCTGTTGCTTTTGTCTTTTGTTCATTTGGCGTTTATAGTGAGCGTGTAATGGCAATGCGGACAGATATGGACAAGCTGAGGAAGAGGTCGATAGGGCATCATTTTTGCGGACGTCTTATATGGACAAAACTTACGTCCGAAAAACCAGAAGTAAGGTAGCGGTGGACAAGAAACTTGAAACAGAATATTCCAAGCAGATGAGAATGTTTAAACATGGCATTTACTGTACGTAATGTATAGCATTACCTTTGGCTTTTGCTATCACCAAAATCAACTACTGCAATTTTCGCATTCTGTCCAGCGGAAACAAGAAACAAATTGACATCGACAAGATGGCAGAGTTAGCATTTGCATTGATAATGATTTCTCAGTAACTAAACTTAACTCAGCTGACGTACAAAGAGACGCTACATGATTGTTTTCGTAGGCCTACATACGGCATGCAAACATCACGTAGGAATTTATGACACATGACAGTCATAAACGGGCAACACCTCGCTTTGTATGTCGCCCGGGTCAATAAACACATTCTTAATGCGCTATCTTCAGCACCTAGCATTCTTTCAAATGTAATCTGTGGCTATATTGATGTGTTTGTTTATCCCTGGGAGGTTGCTTTGTTATCGTTTGTTGGTTGATTTGGCTCTACCGGGAAGAGTGATTGGAGGCGAATAAGTGTGAAGGAGAAATTCCTTTAAGCTACGGTATGGCTAATATAGGGCCTAATGATTTCACTTAGTGAAAGCAACAAATGAAACTGTATACAGGACAGTTCAATTCTTGGAGGTGAATTTAGGAAGTTAAGATTTTACGGTGTTTCTGAGTAAGCTGGATTCTGCGATGAGGACTGGCAGGCATTTATTCGATAGACGACAGATGTAGGCTTATCTGCATCTCGGATTGTTGTGGTCCAGCTTCTAGTTCTTCCTATCTAAACCCTTACTCGTTCGCCGTTCTCTTCATATTGAAGTAAAAATCTTACACAGGAGACTAAAACAATTTCGCAAGCATAAGTATTAATTTCTTGGTTTTGTTGATTTCTTTAATTTTGGTTTGTAGCGGTCTAGCATATAGTCTTTTAGAACAAGTACAGTTGAACGCCTCGTTCGTATGTGCCCTGAATTTAGCTATATATCAATGCTTTATTTCACCAAAAAATGGTAGTACAAAAAGCAAAACACAATAAAAAAGAGAAAAATATCAAATTGAAAATGAAAGCAAAAGTATCTGTAATATTATACTATTGCCAGCATCAGAGAGAAATCAATCATCGTAATCGTAAACTCGAAATTTCTAAAGCGCCCGACGAAAGGTAAGTCGCAGGAGCTCAGTCAAAACAAAATCGATAGGCAAGAAGGGTTTGGTTCCAGGTCAAAATCCAAGAGGCAGGCAGGCAGGCAGGCAGGCAGACAGACAGGCAGGCAGGCAGGCAGACAGACAGATAATGGTGCAGAGACACGCACAAAGTATCAACGGACGGTCAGAAGATAGAAGACACGCTAACAGACGGCCAGTAAACATAGGCCTATATTCAAAGGCCCTAACTTCTCCAGCATCATTGATAATTTAGGTGTTCAGCTCAAATACGATGGGTCCAGCCACCAAATAATTTCAGTAATTCGTTAAATTTGTCACATGTTTGAATTTTAGCACATCTCATAATTCCAGGCAAAGGCAGCGACCTTCTTAGTAAAGGAAGAGTACGAAGGGCGAGAAGGGCCTCGGGTAACTGAGTTAAGCTTACGCCAAAGCATAGACTTGAATCTTATGGCAAAATGCAAATCTACACATCATTACGAGGACAACATGTGCACTAAAACAGAGATCAGTCTCAGCTGATTGCGCTTTCGAGTCGCCTGTAAATTGAACGGAATCAGTGACGTCACTAGGTAGAGGCGCTTCATTAGTTGCGCAGATGCAGACAGATGCCACTGAAACTGCAAGTATAATTTCAGATACATGAGTTACAAACGAGGCGGATATAGAATTAAAGATAATACCTTTGTCGAAAGAATCCGTGTAGAAGTGAGAGGCTGGAGGCAGAGGTAGGTCACCTGAAGCGGTGAGAGGAAAAGACAGTTGGTGCAAAGCCCTCGTGTTGTCTTTATTTTGACGGGCTGTGTTTGGTTTTCTCTCTAATTGCTCTTTTTATATCCCACCCTACTGCGTTGGTTGGGCTCTACGTGCGTGCGAGAGCCCGCCAGAGGTGTCTTTTCGCGTTATCTCAGCCTTTATTTACAAGTAAAGTTTTTATTCTTACTGAACTTAAACACCATCCAGGCAAAAGAAGGCAGCCTTTTGTGAGGTACTTAAAAGGCGCTATATCTAGGGACAAACATACATACATACACAACATACATACATACATACATACTTGCGTGCGTGCGTGCGTGCATACATATATACATACATACGTTACTGATGTCAACTGGATTGAAGTCACTTTATTGATAACTAACCGCTGAAGAAATATAAAGACAACCAAGATTTCACCAGTGAAGGTCATACTAACTCATTAACTCTGCATCTCTTTCAGTCTCTGCAGAGGTCTTTCATTCGAACTGAAAATATTTTTCATCAGCAAATCTATACTGAATCTTCGTCTTTAGTTGCCTCTCTTGCTGTTGTGATTCTAAACACCACCAACCTGACGTTCTACCTGAGTGATCAATTGAACTCGATCGAACCCGAACTTACCTATCTATTGATTATGTTTCGATGAAGCGCCTGTGTATAAGATAATTCCCTCGACTTCGCTTTCTTTGGTCATTGAAGATATCTCGAGATTAAGATTACAAGTAAACTACAATTCGAAAGAAAACCAACCAACTGTAACTAACTATACATAATATACATTGTATAATAGCCGTAAATAAAACTAAGATAGATAAAACACAACTATTTGTTATGGTCGCATTAACACCCGACAATTTTCTCTGCATGGTATACGCCGGACCAACCACGTATAGTTTCCTGTCTTCTGTACTTAATGATGCACGCACTGTGGGTTTCTTTTGTGTTTTTCTGTTATTTTATCTGATCCACTTATAGAATACGAATCTGCTGTTCAATATAATGATATTGCATGTTGTCTAGCATGCGGTAGAATAATTGTGGGACTCGTTGAGCGGACCATGTGCTTCGTTTCAGTTTCAACTGATCACAAGATGGACGCTTTAGATTGGCGATTATTTTGCACATTTTCTTTCTGGTTATCAATACAGTAAAAAACTTAAAAACCCAAAAAAAAAACTAATGATATGCACTCGATGGAATGAATATTTCTTTTGCTCACTGTTTAGCAGGATGCCCTCCGTCCAGTTGCAATTATTTCATTGTCAGTCATTACAGCTTAGTGTGGACCTGACACGACCTTATCATTCAGTGCACTTTGGTATAAACCCTACAGATTTGTCTACATATGCAGGACTGATGGAATAAGGATTGAGGATTGAGGTTATAAATGACAATGGATTACATCGAAAGGGCTTTTGAGATCCCAGGATAACTTGAGCGCGTGACGTTTTCTCGTGCATAGCTACGCCCTTGTGGAACAATCATCCGCTGTAAATACAAGTACCGACTGCTACACTAGAAAACAGATCTGTCGGATAGCCTAGATAGATCTTTCAGCTTATTTGAGAGGTTTGTAAAAGACGTCGTATAAACGTTCAGATAAGCATATAAACAAAGATCATTGGATTATGGCCAAAAGTAAATACACGTGTGCGTTGGACTAGTTCTGAGAAAGAAAAAAAATTACTCATGCCAAAAGGAAGCTGCATGTTTCATATTAAGACCAAGCAAACAATGCAGAGTAAAGTTCTTAGGCTTATAAAGTCACGCTTAAGTTCTAAAGAAGTCCTTTATATTCAACTTCCTGATCCATCATGTAAATGTGGACTTCAGAACTCGCAGCTGCTGCTTAAATTTACCTTAAATAAACATGGACAGACCTGACAGCATGAATTTGTGTTTTGTACTTTACGTTAAATCTTATTACCACTAATCATTATTATAAAACGGCGCTTTACAAATTATAGGGTATAATATTCAATATTCAATTCAAATTAGCTGGCGCAACCATGGATACTTAATGGCAGGCATTGCAATGCTGAGCCTTTCTGATTATGATCAGAGTATTTTTCAGTGCGAAGACTTCGGACAAACGTAGGCCCAATAATTATTATCTAAACAATTGAAATGAAAACATTATTGAAAATGATTACGAATCTAATTTTAAAATGACTGAATTTGTTTACGAATCTAATTTTTAAATGGCTGAATTTGTTTATACAGTTATCAAACTCTTTTCAACAACTACAATAAACCAACAATTTTTACTGAAACTCAAGTGCTAGTTTCTAACATATATAACTATACAGTAAATCTCAAACTAAACCCGAGGATTATTACTCGAACTCCACAATATCAATGCTATACAAAATATATAAGCTATAACTGAAACGAAATAGATAAATAAAATAATTAATTTGAGATCAATGAACATAATGTTCTCTTATTCAATGTAAAAGGACAAAGACAAAGGGTCGCAATTTTGCGAAAAATAATTTTGAAGAACTCGACAAACGAATATTCGTAGTAGACTACAACTCTGTGCGACTGTTTGTTGTTAACCCAGTTGAAGTTCATTTCTGTGGTAGACAATCTTCCATTAGGAGCATGGTCCCGCAGGATGATGTGTTTGAGAGTATGGTCCCAGGACGTTCCGCGCTTTCTCATGGATTTATAAGCCCTTCCGGAACAATCATTCACGGAAATACATGAACAAGCCGTTCCACCAGAGACAGCACAGAATCACTTAAATCGCGCTTGTTAAGATATTTCCGATAGCCACATTTGAGCTACTTTGAAGGTTTTTATAGATCACTATAAACGTTCATTCTCGCATGCATACAGAGAAAAGCTCTCGAGTTCGACTTACTTAGAAGTAAACACACGTGTGCACTGGACTAGTTCTGAGAATGTCCAAAACACTTTACTTAGTGCAAAAAGGGTGAAGCTGCAAGCAGTACGCAAGGGCCGCGTAAACAGTGCTAAGTCCTTACAGGCCGATTTAATAGCTTGAATTTAAAACTGATCTTTTTAACCGATAACTCGAGGCCAGATTAAAACATATGAAAGGAATCAGACCCATTCGGAGTCGTATGTTTCGGCGACACTGCTGCTAGCCGAGGACTCCAGAAGATTCAACGAAGCCTGGTTCGTTATGGTACAACAAGAGATAGGTAAACAACATATCACAATGGCATAATTTAAAAAAAATCGCAGCCTGTCATTAACATCTAGCTGGTTAGCGCAGCCAAGTAAATATAACCTACAGGTCTTTTTATAGCGATCGCATGACCTCGACCCTGCTTATTTTTCAATGAATTTCAATCGGGTGGGGATCTTACCACATTCAACACGTTTCGTATATTATGTTATTATGCGCAAGTAAGCTTATACAAAATGGACTTTTAACCCTCTTTAAATCCGAAAACTTTAACCGATTGACTCCAGATTTGAAAGGAGAGATCCTCAGACTCTCAAGTGGCTAAAAGTGATCAGACTACCGGCGGCAGTTCTCTGCATTGACAGAAAATCGGTCAGAGCACTTCGGCGGACGCCAGAATAATAGGTCAAGCTTAAATAGGTAGGCTATAGCCTGTAATATTGCTATTTACAGAAAACCGTTGTTATATGGTAGCGTTCATGTTCTGTCGATTACGACGCTGAGTTTCTCGTCCGGATCGCAGTATGCGATTTTCAATCTTTTAGTTGTGATTGTCTTTTCTCACACGAATACATTATAGTCTGTTGCAACGCGAGCGAGATTCGGAGCAAGGACTTAGTCTGCGACGAACTTTAGACTATACCCATAACGATTACTGTCGCGCCAGAAGACGCTAGTCTATCTTCTCTACATTCTGCTACGACCTTTCTGCATGACGTCTGAACTCCGACTCCTTCTCGATGTGCGAATCTCTCCTCCTGACGAGACTCACGTGCAGTTCTCCTAGTCTGCACCTTGATCTTGGTCAAACGGCCGAGCAGTCCTCCTCTTCTGGTCTTCTCTGCGGATTGACTGACTGACCCTTGTGTGCAGTCTGCGAGCTCTTTTCTACCTGAATCCTCTGAACTCTGGGCGCATTCCTTCTGGGCCGGTCAGTACCCAAGACCCGAGCTGACATCAGCTGTCGTGTGCCTTTTGGTTCTGATTCTCCGAAGTCAATTGTATAGCTGTGGACATCCATCTGGCTATCACGTGGACCTCTCGTGCTTAGCTGCAAAGCCCCCTGATGTACCTGGAGATTGCTTGCTACCTGTGGATTGCTCAGCTTACCCCAGCGGAATCCTTTTGACTAAGCTACACTCCTGCTGCATTCCATAGCTCACCTGCATTGCTACAAACAATAGCCCTTCCACACAGTGTAACTTGCGGCCCGTCCGTTTATAAGAATCTGACCTCTGTAGCTTAGGGCTACTGTGTTGCTGCTCTGAACTAAGGTCCTAATAAATCATTCGCCTCACTGCCTACGCACTGACCTCCTTATCTTCAACAACTACTAAAATGATTAAGGCTAGTAATCTACTGCGACAACTATTAACTTTCATGCTTACTTAGTACGTACTTAAATTAACTGGGTGATAGTTACATAAAAACACTTAAAAATTAAATATTCGCAGAGGAAATCAAAGACACTGCATGACAATGAGGCGGGAGAGTTGGACAAAGAAAGAGGTTATCAACTCAATCCGCAACAATAGAAATTTGTGTTAGGTTGCACTCTACACAACTATGCACCTTCAGTATAGCTTAAACCTTAATAACTGACACAATTCAAATGTTAATCGCTTATTCGTCCGTAGGTCATACAGGTCTAAAAGTCGCAGGTGCCACCCTAAATTCAAGTTGAGGTTTACAGGCATCTCTAGCAATAATAATTGTCCACGGACTAAGGTCATCAGCCCTGTTTGTTATAGCAAACATAAATTATGAGCTAACAAGCGCTCGAAGACTATACCTAACAAAGGGTCTAATTACACATCTCAAGCATCCACCCTAAAAATGTGATGATTTCTAGCCACAGCTAGAAACATGGCTGCACCATCATCTATAAACCTAATGACAGAGATTAAATTAATTACATCAATCAATACTAAATCAACATCAAGAATAATTCTTCTAGTAGATATCGTTCTAGTAGTTGAAAGTGTAATACTGGCCACACAATTTGTCTGGTGCGAGCAACATACCTGGGCATACGATATGACCATCTAATAAACCCTAATGAAAAGCTTTCGAGCCAATATCCTTAGCCAGCCTAATATTTATTACCCCGCTAATAACTATAATTTGATAGGGCACTGGAAGAACGGATAACTTTGATGACGTTAATTATGGAACCTTTAGTTCCCTGCATCTCACTAGAGAGCTTATGAATAGCACTTGACTTTTAATCAAGAGATAGTCAACATATTTCTAGTTGATGAATATTGTTACATCCACAATAATCGCAGTATTATTGCCATCAATTGTTCTAACAGCGGCCTTAATGTTAGGCTCACGATGTACAAGAGACCAAAGAAATCTTCCCCTTCCGAGTTCGGATTTGACCCAAAAAGAACAGCACAACTTCTTTTTTCTATACGATTTTTCCGCTCAGCTATTATTTTCATTGTATTTGATATCGAAATTGTACTTCTAATGCTTGTTCCAACAATAATAATCTACACTAAAAACATCAATGCTGTACTAACCGCATCGTCACTCATCCTAGTGATCTTATTAGCGTAATTCACGAATGAAAAGAAGGCTCCCTAGACTGATCGATGTGTATTAGCCGGGCTAAGTAAGAGCAGCTTTTAACTCTTATAAAGAGGTTCAACTCCTCCATAATCTTCATGAACTTCATATATTCATATAGTTCTCGTCTCATCAACATTAATCCTGAGAACATTAATAGCGCTGTCAAGAACATTTTGAATTTTACTGTGAGGCGCCATAGATCTAAATATATTGAAATTTATTCCCATTAAACTATAATTTAAAATAACTAAGAAACTGAGGGATTCGCTAAATATTTTCTAGCACAAGAACTAGGTTCTGTTCCACTTTTAATAGCAAGCACATCCATAAGAACACCATTTCCATCAACTCCAAATCTAATATCCACCTTCTTAACCGTACTAATTCTACTGAAGTTAGGTAGGGTACTCTGTCACTTCTGATATCCTTCAATCTCACGAATCTCATTTCTAATTCTCTCAACAAGACAAAAAGTAGCCTCTCTCTGAATCTTAGCTTTCCTTTTACCCCAAAATTCAAGATACTTTTTTATATCGAAAGCGGGAGCTAATGCTCTAGTAGGTAATTGTAATCTGACATTTATAAAGCGCCACTTCAAGAATAGACTCATCAGAGGCGCTCCCGACCCGAACCAGTGAGACCACTGTCAAATAATACAGTCTTCAGGCGCTTGCGAAACTGCGGAAGGGACAAACGGAGGAATTCAAGTCGGAGCTCTCGGGAAAGGCGATTCCAGCTATTAGGTCCAACATAGGCAAAGCTTCTAGACTGCGCTGTAGCAGTGCGCATACGAGGGACAGTCAGGAGTCCAAGGGAGGCCGACTGGAGAGTGCTACGGCCTGGAACCAAGGAGACGGAAATGCAGAAGTCCCTAAGATATGATGGAGCAGAGCCAACGAGACAATTACGCATAAGCGTTAGGATCTTGAACTGGATATGCTGCTGAATGGGAAGCCAGTGTGGAGTGTCCCGCATAAAGGAAGTTGTATGGCCATACCTGGGGACGCCTCCAATAAGACGGGCAGCAGCATTGAGAACAGACTGAAGCTTGGAATAATAGGAATAAACCAAAGCCAAATGTGCTCACTTATAGCATACTCATCTATTGGCCATACTGAATTAATACTAAGACAAACATCAATCTACAAACCTCACGCATCAATTACTTATTTCATTATCTACTCCATTTTAATTACACCCTTATTTGTATGAATATGATTCTTATACATCAACTCATCTAGACAGATAAAGTAGCCTCACAAAGAACACCAACACAGCATATCCCCTTAGCCCTTTTATTATCGCTGGGCGGTTTACCATCCCTAAACAGGAATCACCCATAAAATTATAACAGTTATATTACTTGCAGAAAACACGATAATTATAGTATTAGTACTCGTATTCTAGGCGTATGAGCTGGGACAGTTGGAGCAGGAATAAGACTTCTTATTCGCATCGAACTAATTAAGACAGCCTGGCGCTTTCCTAGGAGTAGATCAACAATATAACACCAATATAACAGCCCATGCATTTGTAATGATTTTCTTCTCAGTTATGCCCGTATTCATTAGGAGATTTGGCAATTGATTATAATTATTACCCAAAATAATAGGTACCCCAGACCTAGCCTTTCCCTGTATAAATAGCATGAGATTCTGACTTCACTGATTCTCCTGGTACCCTCCGCTGCAATAGAAGAAGGAGGAGGAACAGGGTGAACCGTCTGTCCTCCGTAGCTAGAAAACTAGCCCACGCCGGACCCTCAGTAAATCTAGCAATTTGTTAACTACACATAGCAGGTGCATCATCAATTTTAGGTGCCATCAATTTCATCACCACGGTAATCAACATACGATGAAGAGGACTACGTTTAGAACGAATCCCGCTATTTTTATGAGCCATCGTAATCACAGTTGTACTTCGACTCCTCCTCCTATATCTTCCAGTTCTTGCTTGAGCTATTGCTATGTTACTAACAGAACGAAAAATAAATACGTCCTTCTTCGACCCTGCGGGGGGTGAAGACCCAATTCTCTATCAACATTTATTCTGATTTTTTGGTTACCCAGAAGAATACATTCTAATTCTCCCCGGATTTGGTGCAATCTGTCACACTGTAGCCCACTATACATGAACCCATTGGAGCCCGCGGAATAATCAATGCTATACTAGGAATCGCCGTTCTAGGATTTATTGTATGAGTACACCACATATTCACAGTAGGTCTCAGCGTAGGCGCACGAGCCTACTTTACTGCGGTCATAATAATCATTGAGCAGTCCCAACAGGAATTAATGTATTCAGGTGACTAGCCACCCTCCACCGATCAATACAGAAATATGAAACATCCATTCTATTGGCCTTGTGCTTCAGTTTTCTATTTACAACCGGAGGAATAACAAGAATCATTTACACGATACTTATTATGTAGTAGCCCACTTCTACTATGTGCTAAAAATAGGGGCGCTGTTCGCGATCTTCGCTGCATTTACACGCTGTTTCCCCTACTCACAGGCTTAACACTTCATACCCTACGAGACAGTACACACATTTTTCTAATATTTTTAGAAGTAACTATCACTCTCACAACTCTTTTTAGGTTTAAGTGGCATCCGCACGATATTCAGACAACTCAGATGCTTTTATAAAATGAAACGTAGCCTCATCTTTCGGGTCACTTTTATCTTTTGTAGCCATAGTAATATTTATCTTCATTCTTTCAGAAGTTTTTGCACACAACGAAGAGTGGTTTCTAGGCCTCACATACCTACAGCATTAGACAGATCAGACTCAACCCTACCACTAGATTCCCACAACCTGAGAGAAACAAAAATCATTACATATACTCACTTAAGTGAAAGCCAAGGTACCTATTTGTTAATTATTTATTTATTTTATTTTATTTATTTATTTAAAGCACTTATAACGCGCCCAATGTCAGTAAACCTGAATCTGAGGCGCGGAAATTAGGCCCGTGCAACCGAATGGCTCACATAGAATGACAAATTGAGGTCAACAGTTACCAGCCTTCCAAGACGCCGCGTCTTCAGTTATATACTCCAACTAATCTCATTCCACGACCATGCACTATTAATCTTAACCTTAGTGCTAACAGTAGCATAACCAATAGTTGGTCTTGCCTTCCTCGCACTAATAACAAGTAAGCAAGTAAATCGATACATCCTAGACGCTCAAACAATGGGAACTGTGAACAATTCTCCGCGCCCTTATTCTTCTGGTTCTCGCACTCCAATCCTCACGGATTTTATATATCGCAGATGAAGTAAGACAACCATCTCTCACTGTAAAACAATTGGACACCAATCATATTGGACATGAATATGCAGACTTCATAAATGTAGAAATAGACTCCTACATGCTTTCAACAACATATCTTATACCTGGCGACTACCGGTTGCTAGAAGTTGATAACCGAATAGCAGTTCCTATACGATTAGAAATTTCGTCTTCTAATTACAGCCGCTGATCTAATTCGTTAATGAGCTGTACCTGCCCTGGCAATAAAAGTAGACGCCGATCCAGGACGCTTAAACAAAACCGGATTCATAACAACCCAACCTGGAAATTTCTACGGCCAACGACCAGAAATCTGCGGAGCAAATCACTCATTTATACCCATCGCAGGGGAGGAGGTTATAAAATGAATCTCACTTATAAAATGAATCTCACTTATAAAATGAATCTCAAGAAATGCAAGTCAAATCATAATAATGCCTTTTCTGTATACTGTAATCTGTGGTATACTATACTCTAACATATACAACAATCTATAGTATACTATACTATGTGGTATACTCTACTAGATGGTATACTATCGTCTGTGATATACTATAATATGTAGTATGGCAGACTATTCTTTTCGATGTTCTGCCCTTAGGCAGGTCCAAGAATCTTACGACGCCACTCTTTTCTGTTCTGTGCCCTTTTCTTAACTTCTTTGTGGCCCCGTCTTCTTTCTTTATCAATCATCCGATCCAACAGCATATTCATCCAACAGCATCGTAATCGTAATAGTATTCATAAATTTGTAAAGCTCCGCTTCAAGGTAGCCTCATCAGTGGCGCTCCCGGCCCATCGTCCCAGAACTGGGGAATAATACGGTCTTCAAGCGCTTACGGAAGAGGGAGGGGGACAGGGAGAGAAGCTCCCGTCGAAGGTCAGCAGGTGTCATCCCAAGAGGCAGGACCAGCAATAGCAAAGCTGCGGCGCTGACCGATGGCAGTTCGAGCTATAGAGGGACGGAGAGATCGCCCTGAACCGACGAACGCAGTGGTCTGCGGCCAGTAATCCACAAGACAAAAACGGCCGTCAACCACATGCCTAATAGCATACATCCGTCCAATACTATACTCTGTGGACAAATACACTCTATGGTACACTCTCCTCTATGGTATACTATGCTCTGTGGTATATTATGCTGTCTGGTATGCTGTACTGTGTGGTATACTATATACTAAAGTAAATTAAACCCTATCGTAAACTACACTCTGTGATGTACTATATGGCATTTTGTGCTCTGTGGAATATTACCCTCTAAGGTATATTTGCCCTATGGCATACTATCCTTCATGGTATACTGTACACTATAATCTACAGCGCTCTGTGGTATGTCGTGCTCTAAGGTATATAAAACCTTATGGTATACTATACTCTGTGGTATGCTATATAATTCGTTATACGAAATGGTATACTATTTTGTCATTTTGTCATACTATACTGTATGTTATACCATATGGTATATTGTAGTCTGTGATAGTCTATACTCCATGCTATACTATACTCTGTGGTATACTGATCTCTAAGGTACACTATACTCTATGGTAAACGATATTATGTCGTATAGAATACTCTTTAGTATACCATACTCTATGGTATACAATACTCCATGGTATACTATACTCCATGATAAACGATATTATGTCGTATACAATACACTATGGCATACTATGCCGTATGGGATTCAATGCTCTACGATGTACTATACGTCATAGTAAACTACATGGGGCTTCATAGTAAACTAAATGGGGTAGTAGACTATGCTATATATCATTACTTTCCTCTATGGTATAATATATTCTATGGTATACTTTTTATAGGATACTCTGTATGGTATACCATATTCTATGGTATTCTATCTTTTGTTGTATACTTTGATATACTATTATCTATGCTATACTATTATCTACAGTGTTATATACTCTGTAGTATACTGTACACTATGATATGCTAACCTCTCTAGTATACTATACGCCATGGTATACTATACGCTAATGTATACTTTATGATTTAATTTCCTCGGTATACCACACTGCTGTACTTTAGGGCATAGCAAAATCTCCGGGACTCTACACTCTGTGTTATATTATGCTCTATGTTATACTGTACTCTATGGTATACCATCCTCTGTGGTATGTTATGCTCTTTGGTATGGTACAGTATGTAATATATGCTATAGTCTATTGTTTATTGCACACTATAGTATACTATGATCTGTAGTATTCTGTGATGTATGGTTTTATATACGCCGTGGTTCCGTGTATATAGGATGGTATTTAACTCACGCTTTGGAGCCTTATATACGATGTTAGTACAGAGTTCTCATCAGGCAGACATGATTATGGATCGGATATTTACTCATGTTGTGGGGTCTTATATACATTGTACGAATAGAACCGTCACATGAAGGCATATATACACAGGAACTGACAATAACGTGAAGACTCCGAGACCGCACGAACCACTCGCGATTAGTCTATAAATGTCTACCTAATATTGGTATAATGTATTTGTAGGCCTTTATAGGCTACTGTTTTGGTGAGAGCGCTCGACTTGTAACGCGGACAGCGTGGGATCGACCCTGTTATGAAACGGTTACTGGGTATAGGGACCTTCAGCAAGTCCTTTAATGCACAGTTGTTCCGCGCTTTTGACTGATGCTTAGTCATTTGGTCGTGGCGCTCAATGAATGCATAAATAAAAGTATGCACATTGTGCATATATTTATAAATGTAGGCCTATATTTGTAACACGTGCCTCGGTGTTTCCACTGCATGTGATAGACTTATACACGCACACGCACGCACGCACACACATGTTGCAATAGTTAAGTCCAGTAAGAAGTAAGCTCCTTTTAGCTGCTATGCGCCTCCTGTTCAATGGCTTTTGCCGTTTTTATGAACATTGCTCCTTCCGTAACGCTGTATACGCACGGGCAAGACAATTAAGTTTTATCCAGCCGCCCAAGCTTTTAACCAAAGCTCAGTTGGATGCCATCGATTTCTACTACCGTTTTTCCCGCTATACGATCCGACGAATATTACTTCTAAGTCTACAGTCCTTTCACTGAGAACGGAGCGGTTTAGTCCAGCTGTCAATAATTCTGTGTTCTGTTCTTCCCTCGCACGGACTTGGGTGCATAGATTACTTGGTTAACTAATGAATTCCTTGAATCGTCTTTATGTGCAGGGTAAATTCCACTGAAAATTATGTTTCTCTTGAAGAGGCGCTATAAAAATTTACTATTACAATAATGATAGCTACGTCCGTTTGGCCAGTGGCGCTGCTGTAAATTGTTTCCCAGAAAAAATCGGGTCCACTTTGTATGACTTGGAATCGAATAAGCGTTTCAGAATATATGCGAGATATTACTGCGTCTAATAATCGTCTGTAAAAACTGTTTTGGCCCTGAACTACATCTGCATTCGTATGTCACAAATTTAAGCACTACTGGCTTCGTTAGCTACATGGGTTAACGCGTACATCAATGCCACTCTGCGCCTTTACATTTGAATTTATATTTAGACGATATAGGCCTCACTGGTTTCGACAACGGCTTATAAACGTCCCAAGAATCGTTAAGGTTTTGCGAATCTCCGAGAAATTTCGTTTGATTATTGCATGTTCTCATTTTGTAATAAAATTTTTGTAATTATAATGAATACAATGACTTACATACGTATGTATGCATGAATGATGCACGTATATATGCATGTATGTAGTTGTGCATGTATATATGTAAGGGTAGCATTGTATGTGTGTATGCGTATATCTTTGTTTGTATGTATATATGTATAAATGTATGTCCGTGTGTAGTATTTTATATACATGTATGTACATATCTCAATTTTTTATTTAGCTCCTTTAGGGACCATTCAAAACCCGGATGGTGAGATGGTACAGTGTACAAACAATTATCCTGTAATAAAGCATGTATCTAGCTCAACTTCAATCACTGTCAACTACTCACCGATTCTCGACGAGATAGTAGTCGCGATGTTTGTCGAAACAACGGCCTCTTTCTTGCTGGACTGAGCGGATGTTGTGATGACGTCTGAAGCGTTGATGTCAACCCACCGACCGCTGCCACTTTCGGGGGGGAAATTGCATGCGGCTCTTCCCACTAGTTCTGCAAAAATAAAAGATCCCTTCTTTGATGCCGTAATTCGCAAAGCGGTCGGACATACAGGCGAGTATTCTTAAAAGGGCGCTACATAAATGATGCTTTAAATACCAACAATACCAACAATGACTACACTGTGAGCGGGAAAAAAATTAATCGTTCACAGTGTATTTGAAGGAATCTTCGTTATTCCCCGTCTTGTCCAGAAGGAGACGTCCTCAAACTGAACTTACATTCTTTTACTGAACATACATTTCCACCACATATTTCCTGGGAAGCAACATATGTTAGTATCCAGGTCATATTCGTATATGTGGTTTGCCAGGTCCGACTTCTACATAACATGGCTCAATTGTCAAGAGTCAATTGGAGTCATAATAGAACACGACGCATAACGGAATTTGTGGCCAGTGTCCACAGACAATACATTAAAAAACATTTGTAAGTTGATGATGTTCTCCTTACAAAGTTTAGAAGTGTACATTGAAGGCTGGCAACAGACAACATTAAGAACCAAAGACAGACCGGAAGCGGCGAGTTTTCAGTTTAGAGCGAAAGTCTATAGTCTCGGTAAAAGAGTTGCGGAGATGAGGAGGTAGAGACTTACAGATGGAGGGACCAGCAACTGCTCTGACTGAATCCCGGTTAAACAGAGGGCCTACAAGAAGTGTACCATGTAAGAAAGAGCCCCCGATGAAGTTAATCTCGGCCATTTGTCACTCAGTTTGCAATCATGTCTGATGTCATCTGCTAAAAGATGATTGCTGCTGACCATCAGACATTTCATCCGATAACTATTCGGTCAGTTACATCGAAAATTGATGAGACAACCAACAATCGCAGACAGAACATGATATTTGTAGGTTTGTTTCCTTTCCTTTCCTCTTGTGATCTCTTGAGCGTCCAGTGAAAAGACCCTTTAGCTACTGGCAGAAGTTATTAGTTTATAAGGCGCAATATTAAGTTTCTTGAATCATACATGCATCCATACATACATACATAAATACATACATGCACGCATGTATACATGCATGCATATATACATAAATACATGCGAACAAACATACATACATAACTACATACAAATATAGATACACACATACATAGATGCACACATACATGTACACATGCATAAATAAATACAAACAAACATGCATACATACATACACACATACAATAATGCGTACATACAGTACCATGTTAAATTAGTTTAGAAGTTGGAGGCTGTTTTGCGTAATATCGATTCATATTAAGGTAGGTTTATCATTTAAATCACATTAGATTACATCACAACACATGCAATGCAAATCTAACGGCATAAGAAATGTAACTCAGCATAAGTCTTTAAATAACTCAAAACTAACGGCATAAGCCCATAAGTGAATCAGATCTAACGGCATAAGATACATGTAGGCAACTCAGAACTAAAGACATAATTCTATAGGTAGTTCGAATCAAAGGCACTAGACTATAGGTAACTCAAAACTAGTAGCGACGATTTATTGGATTGGATGGAAAGAACTGTAAGAACAAAGAACAGCTCACAAGAACAGCTTATGTGGCTAGAAAGGTCTATTGTCCGGAGCTGGAATTCTAAGAAATATAAAAGCCTAGAGCATCCATTCAGTGTGGTTTAAACCGTATGCGTCGACAAACTATGATTGTAATTGATCCATTGACTTATGACTCAATTAACCGATAGCCTGTCGTCCAGTTGAATGCGCGACGCTCCTTCGTATCGGAAAATCGATCTCCACGCATACACCGACCAGACGGATTGATTACCGCCTGTCGCTCACCTGCCACCATGGGCCGCTCGAGACAGACAGACACACACACAGACACACAGACACACACACAGACACACAGACAGACACACAGAGAAGAGAGTTTTCTAAGCCCACCCTCTATGCATTGTCAGTTGCATCAATCAGAGCTGATACAGTTAGCGAGCTATGACGTACATTGCTACAAGACTTAGCCGGTCAGTCAGACAGGCGAACAGACAGACGACAGACAGGCAGACATAGAGACTTGTATATATGTTGCAGGCAAGCAACTGTTATAGACAACTTATTATGTTTCAATTTGAATTCACTTTTACTGGAGCATAATTATGTTTTAAAGAATCTTAGTTAAGTATATTCTGTCTTAAAGCAGGACAGAAGAACCTTACAGATAGGCTATCGGGAAAAGGACCCTCCGTATTTAAATCTAGGTCAAGATAAATTTCTGTGCAAGAAAAAGATGTCGGTGTTGGAAGACAATATTTTCCGTTGAATTTATTGCGACCACTTGGCTCAGCACGTCCAAGTGTTTGCTCACCCTCCTCTCAGACTCGTCTGCCCTCGACTTAACCTTTTCTTGAATCAGGTCGATCATGTCTCCGCCGCTGAAATCTAGGTCATGATTGGCCCTAAACAAATCGATAACTACTCCGATCCTCTGACGTTTTATTGCTTAGCAATTGACCCAGAACGCTGCTTGCACGGTTGCCATGGTGGCTAGGGTACAAGGAGCGAAAAGTTAGGGGCAGGGCCTCAATCTGCCGATCGACAAAGATCGCCTCTGTAAATTTCCGGAGTAAAAGTCTCAAGCTGAAATAAGACATTTCCGTAAATCATTCGAGATTTGCTTTTCTATCTCTTTATTTTGCCCTTTAACGGGTTTTCCTTTTTTCTCTCTCAAAGTCTTTCTATGAGTTTGTATGGTTTCTTATTTGCTAAAGTTAAACGAGATATTCCGGGAATTCATCACAGTCTATTTAGAAGTGTCTTCCTTTCTCTTTGTTTTGTTTTTTATCGTTTTTTTCTGGGGTTTTCTCCCAAAGCGTCTTTTGGATATAGATATTTCTTGTTTGTTAAATTAAATTTGTCTGTCTTTCTGTGGTTCTTTGCCTCTGTTCCTCTGTGTGGCTTTGAATGCCCTTGTGTTTATCTTCTTCTGTTTCACTTCGTGGTTTTTTTCGCCCTACCTCAGTCTTTTGTGTTTTTGTGAGCGGGTACATATGTGTATCGAGCTGCGTCTGTTTGTCCCTGTGTCAACTTGTCTATGTGTGTGTTTGTGTGTGTGTGTGTCTGTCTGTCTCTCTGATATCATACTTCATATTCGATCTGATATTCACTTGTCGGAGAAGATTGCTTATATCATGACCCTCACTATTATTATTATTATTATTATTATTATTATTATTATTATTATTATTATTATTATTATTATTATTATTATTATTATTATTATCAATTAGTTATTAACTGACTTGTTAATTAATTATCAACTTCTATAGTGCCATTTTCTAATGCACAAGGCATCAACCGATGGTCCACCAAAGTCAAGCCGCAGTTAGGTCAATATCCAGAAGATCAGTCCATTAAGACAGAGAGGCAGCCTATGGTGGATAAGCAGTTTGTAAAAAATGTCTTCAGCTAGAACGAAATGACAGAAGCGACTGAGCAGCACGAACAGACACAGGGAGGGAGTTACAAAATCTAAGTCCAGCAACCGAAAAACCAGTTCATTAAGAACAGTTGAAGCAACAGAGAAAGGCAATCGTTGCTGTTGCTATCGAGGCATTGGTTGCCATTGGCATCAGATGCTCTCTTCGCAATCCTGAGCCGAGCCATTTGTTCATTCTGATCGGTCAAAATGTGGACACGTGTACAGATGAACGCACGCCACGCCAGCCATTCAGCGAGGCAAACAGGCAGACGAGGCAGGAATTCCTTACGTTTTGTATCTGAGGTCTGTCCTACGTCCGTATCCGTATCCGTATATGTCCATCCTCATTCCTGAAGGTCGGAGACCAGAGTCCTCGATATCAGCTCTCTCCATGCCGTCCTGTCCCGTGTGCTCCTGAAGCATTCCGCTTCTGATAGTCCAGTCCATTCTTTAATGTCGTCCATCCATCTTCGCCTCGGTCTTCCCCTTGGTCTTGATCCCTCTATATATCCCTGTAGTAGGTAAGCAGAGAGTTTGTTTTCGCGGAGTAGGTGGCCGAAATATCTCAACTTCCTGCCCTTCACTACCTCCAGCAGTCTTTTCGTTGGTCTCAGTTCTTCCAATATTGAGGCATTTGTTCTATGTTCCCACCAGCTGACCCGCAGTAACTTCCTATATGTTGTCATTTCAAAAGCTGATATTCTTTTTCTATCTACGGCCTTCAGAGTCCATGTCTCACAGCCATACAACGCCACCGACCACACCATCGTCTCCACCACCCTCCTCTTCAGGTCCAGGCCCTTAGATCGATCCTTCCAGATGTATGAAAGAGAACCATAGCCGTCCTCACCATGCCGAGTCTTGATCTTATCTTTTTGCTGCCATCGCCAGTTTCATCTATTACAGCCCCCAGATATCGGAAAGACTCCACCTGCTCCAGTTGTACTTCATTACACAGGATGGAGACACTTGTCCTTGTTTTAGCGACGGTCATCACCTTTGTCTTCTTTGTATTTATCTCTAGTCCATATCTGTCTGACACGACACTGATCCTGTCCATCAGCTGCTGCAAGGAGCCAGCCGAGGTGGCGATGAGGACGATATCATCCGCATATCTTAGGTTGTTCAACGTGCGTCCACTAACCGCAACTCCAATCCAACTGAGCTCATCTGCCGACTCCCTCATTACCACCTCAGAGTAGCAATTGTAGAACAGCGGTGACACCAGACAACCCTGGCGCACTCCTTTACCAATCCTGAACCACTCCGTTAGTTCTTTTTCCACTCTAACCGCTGCTTGTTGACTATTGTACAGACTCCTCAATGCATCAACAGTCTGTATATTCAAACCCATGGCTATCAGCACAGACCATAATTTCTCATGCTGTACAGAGTCCAAAGCCTTCTTATAGTCAATGAAAGCTATAGACAGAGGCACTGATGATTCTCTTGCTTTCTCTATGATGATGAGTAAATTAAAAATCTGGTCTCTTATGCCCACTCCTCTTCGCGAAATCCCATCTGTACGTCAGCCAATTCTTCATCCGCCCTCCTCTGCATCCTGTTGAGCAGCACTCTGAGTAGAATCTTGCTTGTGTGGCTGATTAGAGCGATTGTTCTGTATTCTTCGCACTTTTCCGTTCCCTTGACCTTCGGTATGGCGACAAATATTGACTTGGTCCAGTCCTCTGGCCACGTGCTAGTTTCCATTATTTTATTACACAATCTACGTCGTCTCGTCTAATTTCCGAGTTTCAATGCCCCATTTCAACCGGCGGAACGGATCAAAAAGCCCCGGGGTCATTAGGTCCCCAGACCATACGACCAGAGGCAACGCAGGAAGGCTGCTTTCCCTCCTGTCAGACAGGTCAAGTTGCACAGAAGCCAATTCTAAACATTTTTATTTCTATAATTTAATTCAGTAATTAAGTAGAATCCAGAAATAATGGGTGGTTTTATGAGTGGTTGTAGTCTTCCTAAAATACAAAAGATTAAATCAAGAACGAATAAATAACGACGCAGCTGATGAAGTGCATGTTTCTGGAGATAGGCCTAAACGAGGGAGTTGGATGTATGTGAGAATTAGATGTGCATATTGACCCAGACACTAATTACTAAAATGCGAAGCATTTGTGTAACAGCAAATATGTTTCTGCTGAAGAAATTTGCTCTGCAATCCTTCAATCTCATAGTTAATCATTTTCCATATTACACATAATAAATCGCAGAAATTTGTTTAACAAAATTACAGACATTCGCATGATTCTGCTGCAGTCAAATGCCACTGTTTTGACCATGACAGAAACCTGGCTGAATGAAAGTATAGTCGACACTATCTCTATTCCATGTTATATTTTTTTAAACAAATGTAGAGGAAACGGAAAGGGGTGGTGTTGGTTTATGCTAAGAATACTGTTGCATTTGATGTAATTGGTACTGATTGGTCCTCACACAAACATGACTCATAATGATAGCATGTGTTTCAAAAATAAAGCAGACTAAAGGTAAGGATGGTATAGCTGGCGTAATATATCGTCCACCTGGCAACAGCCCCGATGGTTTCATTCAGAAATTTGACTCATTCTTAGAACAGTTGTCTATTACAAATAGCCGCACCTTCCTGACCGGAGACTTTAACCTGAACTTACTTAAGATAGGTACACATCTGTTTTTTAATACCTTAAATTCGCACCACTTTATGCCATCCATGCTATATAAGACCTACACGTATTACCTCTGACTCAGCTACCTTATTACTGTAGATAACATTTCTACTAATGAACTTGAATGTAGCATGGAGTCAGCGTTAGTAATTAATGATATATTAGATCACTTGCCGGCTCTTTTACGATGCAGTTTGGTGCCGCCTAAAGCTGACCAATCCCTCAGTTCTACTAAAAGAGCAATCAACGATCAAGCTAAACTTAAATTCAATGCTTCCTTGAATTCTGCTGACTGGTCGACTGTGTAATCGGTGCCTGAAATCTAATGACCCTTCCTTGGCCTATACATTATTTACTGACAAAACTAAGAGTCTATATAACACAGCTTTTCCCATTCTTCGTCGTGTAACAAGAAAAGCGGCATGTATATAAGCAGACATGGTTGAGTAAAGCCTTAATTAAATCATTCAATATGAAAGGTCGTCTCTGCCTAAAATTTATCAACCTCGGTAAATAGAGCTAAATTCATCATGTATAGAAATAGATTAATTAAGGAAGCTCTAGGGGCTGCTGAAGGAAGGTCAGAGTTACACACTGAGCAAATTTTGAACTGCGCAGATGACTTGAGAAAAAACCTGAGAAAAAATGTTCTAAAATAAAATTGAAAATTCTTTGGCTACGAAATCTGTTATTATAAATAAAAATATAGAAATTACTGACAAGGCGCTGATTGCAACAAAGTTTAATAATGTTTTCAGTGAAATTGAATCACTTTGGCAACAACTATTAATGAATGCAAGATATCTTTTAACAGTTATTTAACGATTCACCATCTTCGTCCATTGGCATCGCACTGACGTTACGTGTGGAAATAATGTCTATTGCGAGTGAATTCCATTGTACTCACAACAGTGGAGTAGACGACATTAGCTCACATATAGTCAGATTTGCATTGGAAGCTGTATCAGTAGCTCTGGCATGTATTATAACTTGCTCTATTATCAAAATATGGGACGCAGTGGTGTAGTGGTGTAGTGTCTCGTAACCGGATGGTCGCGGTTCAAATCTGCCTCAAGACACAATAGCGACCTTACACAAGTTGCTCACCCACAATTGTCTGTGAGGAAGGCAACGGAAAATCACTTCATTCATCTCATCCCCGGTGGCATAAAGCATCATCATCAATTATCAATTTATCAATGGCATTGTTCCCCATGAATTAAATGTTTCCTAAAGTGATTCATCTATTCAAACCTGTACTAAAGAATATAGTTGTTTATGAATTCATAAATTACTTAATCCGGGAATGTAGATATGTCAATAGCAGTGATACGTTTTGTTACATATATATGAGTTCATTTTCAAAGCCCAAAAGACGAATATGACTCGGTTGGTTATTAAAGCATGTGAAGTTGTGAACTATATGTTAGATGTATAGTTGGTGATCAGGGCAAAGGTTGGGCGCTTCGTATATTCTGTACAACTTGTGCAGTTTGTCTCAGATACTTGATTTAATCCTTTCTGCAGTCGATGCCGTTTGCTGTACCAAACATAAGGCGGGAACAGAAAGATCAGTTTATAGATCGCTACTTCTGCTTTACAGATGTATTGGATTTTCTAACAAACACAAGAAATCGATTCATTATCAGAGTCTGCCATCGACAAAGAGACCAGTGACATACGATGACAGCCTTCCTATACCAAATCCGCCAAAAGTGTAAATTTTGGACGATGATGATGACGAAGAAAATGCTGCAGGTGAGATCATGGATTTTGAAATTGATTTCGATCCAGGATTTCAACCATTTGAGTCCTGTGACCCAAATTCGATAACTCGACTGAGTTAAACGAGTTAATCAGGAACTTAAACTATTCAACGAACAAAGCAGATTTACTGGGTTATCAGCTTCAACGATAGAATCTGTTGACACAAGGAACTAAAGTGTTTGTGTTTCCTCTCCGTCATGAAGAAATGAGTGGGTTATTTTGAAGAAAGATACTTTAGCCTTCTGCAAAGACGTCGAAGGATTATTTAGCTCATTCGGTCGAGACTATGATCCACAGGAAAAACGACTGTTCATCGATCCGTTGATATTAAGTCTGAAGGCTATGCTCTTACTGTCTTTCATGATGGTAATCAATACCAGAGGGAAATGTTATTCATATGAAAGAGTCGAACGCTAATATGGAGCTGTTGTTGAAATCCATGCAGGACAGCTCAAGCTTAACTTGAACATATATGGGTATCTGAAAGTTGCGGCACTTCTTCTTGGTTTACAGCTCGGATATGCCAAATACTGTTGCTTGTGACTGTTGTTTGTGAGTGGAATAGACATGCAAGAGATTCTCATTATGGTAGGAAAGATTGGCCACCCAGCAAAAATCTGGTACCAGGCCAAAACAACATTGTACACGAGCCAATTGTTGATTCCGCGAAGGATTTTCGCCTCCTTGTTCACATCAAGCTCGGACTAATGGAAAACTGTGCTATAATGAACAAAGAGAGTAGGGGATTAAAAACCTAAGAGAGAAGTTTCCATGAGTAAATGATGTTAGAATTTTGATGAACTCCGATATGGTAGCAAGTTAATGACATGGCAGCTTTGAAGAATGTGGTTGAAAGCTTCAGGGTAACAACAACGAGGCACCAAACTATGTTCAATTGCTCGACAAGATACTTAAAAGATTCCAGTTGATGAAGTGATATGCATCATTAAAACGCATTTTTTCGTATGCGTATCTGTTTTTCCCCAACCAATGTCGGTGACGCTATTGATGAACATGGCGAAAGATTTGACCAAGACAACCAAAATAGCAAAAACAAAGCCGGAAAAACTGGAATCCTAGATATGTTGACTATTGTTGGTCACTGATTAGAAAATCTTCTGACACTGATTACAACGTAAATCAGACACAAAACGCCTTTTCGTTTCTGTTCATTTGACAATGCAAAAACATTGAAATTGTACGCAATTAAATGCGTTTCGGTCTATTTCTCTGCCTAGCATAAATGCATTTCTCTCAGAAATCTTACGTAATACAAAATTTCTGACAATATAATATATAATATGTATGATACATATAATACATATAATCTTCATGCATATACCAAAAAAGTAAATATAGGCCTACACTGTATGTCCATTTCTTATAAAGGTTTTTAATGTTCGTTGTCAGCATTAGATGTCGAGATGTTCTAACGGTCATAATCAAGAGGACGATGTTACTGTCATAAACGGGGGTTAATATTTGGCCTAGTTTTATTGTTACTGAACTCGTGTCTTTTTGATATTCGCTTTCTTCCCTTGCTCGGTGTCAGTGCAGTCTTTTCTCAGTCAAATTTGATTTACTTAGCCTATAGACCTCATATTCGCTAATGTTCACCGTCCGCCCTCCCTTTCACTTTCCGACTTTTTTCTCTGAATTCCAATCACTGCTTGAATTCCTGGTCTCTTCTCCCTCATAACTTAAGTTAACAATAACGGGTGACTTTAATATACATATGGATACTCTGTGTCTATGTATTAGTCTGATAAAATTTATTTTGTTATTATGTATGATTATGTATATATGTATGTAATATATATATGTATGCATGTAGGCCTATGTATCTATCTATATATATGCATGTATATGCGTAGCTATGAACGAACTAACGAATGACGGCATGAATGCATGAATGCAATAATGCATGAATGAATGAATGAATGAATGAATGAGTTGATTATCGACCGTTCGAGCGACCGAATAAAGGAAGAAAGACCGAACGAATGCCGACCTGGGTGTTGCATAGTAGATCCGTAGGTGTGTGTATGTTAGCGTGTATGCGAGTGAATGCGTAGATAGGTAGGTTGGTGGGGGTGTAGGTGTGTAAGTGAGATGTGAGTCAATCGCAAGAGGATTAGTGGCGTCGCATGAATAGGATAAACTCGACTGCGAGAGGGATTCACATTCACCACTCTCTCTTCGATATAAAATAATATGCTATTCACCTCCACTGTCTACCTCACGCCTCTGTGTTATTGTGTGTGCGTGTGAATGTATGTGTCTGTCTGTCTGTGTTTGTGTAACTGTGCGTCTATCTGTGCATGCAATTATCTGCGTGTGTGTCTGTGTGTATGTTTGTGTGTCTCTGTGTGTGTCTGCCTGCTTGATACATTCAATCAATGCAGTCCGTGTGAACACAGCTGCCCGAGAAGTTCCACTAGAGAGACTGCATTGATCCTCTATGTTACTATATCTGTGTCTCTCTCTGCCTCTGTTTCTCTCTCTCTGTCACTCTGTGTCTTTGGCTCTCTCTCTTCTTGTTCCTGTCTTTGCCCGTTTCTTTGTCGTTGTAGTTGATGTCTCTCTCTCTCTATTTATGCGTATATAATTTATATATACATATATATACACATATACATACATATACACAGCCTCTTATTTTGTATCAAGATTCGCAACGAACGCCCTGACAGATCCGCCGGACTACAAACACCAGCTTCAGCAGCCTAGCATCATTCTGTAAGATGCGGCTTTTAATCTCAACAGCTGGAACAATACAATCTACATCCGTGAGATGAATAAGAACCCCAGAAAACAGCAGCACCCCAGAACATTGCATCCCTATAAAGAACCCCACTAACATACATATGTATATATATGCGTGTGTGTGTGTCCCACAGAGGATATACGCAAATAATTACTTAACCCTCCCTCCCTAGTCTGCATTTGGCATTACCCTTCCCATCCTTTAGCGGGCGTCTGCACTGCAACGGACCTATGAATTAGGCTTCTCTGGTTATCTTGCAGAGATAACTTAGCTACGTAGTGGGGTACTTTGATACTACCGCGTCCAGCAGTAGAACTCTTAATAATTTATTATTGAACAAATTAGCGACACAGCCAACTGTTAAAATTTTCAGCAACGTTAATTTAGTCAAGTGTTCTGGTTATCCAAGAAGATCAAACGGCCACCTGTTGAGATTATCAAAGACGTTTACTTAGTCAGATTTTATGGTTATCGAAGGAGTTCACGCAACTCTTTAGATTATCAAGGAAGTTAACTTGGTCACGTGTCAAAGTTATCCAAAAGTTTCACACAATCACCTAGTTAGATTGCCAAACACACTAACAAAGTCACGTGTCAAGGTTATCCTAGAAGCTAATAAATGCAGCCATCCGTTAAGATTATCAAGGACGTTAACTAAGTCACATGCTAAGGTTACCCAAACAGCTACCAACACAATAAACTGCTAAGATTCTCAAGGACGTTAACTTAGTCACGTGTTAAGGTTACCCAAGAGTTTCACACAGTCGCTTGTTAAGATTGTTACAGACATTAACTTGTCACGTGCTATTAATCCAACTTCTATACATACTATCGCCAACCGCGAATGCTTTGATGAAACACATGAACGTTGCCTTTCGCGCATATAGATGACTGCGCATGGCAAAACCATCAAAGTGTTGGCAAAAACCAAAACTAAGTTAGATATTGTACTGGACTGGATTAGAATTGCCAAATAATTTGGTGAAAATCACATGTTTTTATCAAAAGTAGTGAAAAAGTTTCAAATTTATAAAGATGGAGGTGTCTTTGAAGCTACTGTTGAAACTATCTAAAACTAGACATAAGTCGCTGCGATTAGGAGTCGTGAATATTTATAAGAATAGAAAATGGAAGATATACATTGGCGTCTGAAATCTCCGTTAAATCTGATTAACAAAAATATATAAAAGACATTCATTTCAATAATCATCGCTGTACACGACTTCAACTTGGACACAAAGGCACAATATATGTAAAAATTAAGTTTTGTTGTAAGACATCATAATAAAATTGAAAATAAAATATTTAGTCAGTGAAACTCTAGCCTACATAAGAACTTATAGTATGTCATCTAAAACAACAGTGAGTATAAATATGCAAAGAACTCATTTTGACCCATTTTATGCCTCTGAGCGCGTTTCTCGCAAATTCACTTTTCCGTGAGGGTTTTCTCGTGCAAGGTCGCATATTGGAAACAATGTATTGGGAATTGTGACGATATATAAACATTCCTTTAATAAAACGGTTTGAGTTCTGTATTCAACAGCGCCAGTTTAGACTCAATAATATCGTTTAGCCAAGCTGTCTTATAATGTACACAACTTGTTTTTCTAGCAAAAAGCCGATGTTGGATCATTTTCATTTTTTTTAAATTTTATTTAACCGCAGACGGTCGAATATAAAGAGTATAGAACTATAGAGTCAAGTACATTAGTTTTCAAGATTAGAATAGGCCCATTGAACAAGAGCGTCTGTAATAAGAAAACAAGTGCTAGTTACTGTACTTGCAGACCCAGTCACATAATATACTTGCGACCACTGATCAGTTGATGGAGGGGATTCGGATGTGTCATTTATGCTAAGACCTCAGAACTGAGCATCCATCATATATAAAATATACATATACTGTAGGCTAGAGTTCAGAGTAGAGAAAACGCGCACCTGCGAAAGGTGACAACAGTCTGTTGACCATCTAATTGGCCAACTGTGTTATATGGCCCCAAGGGCGGACCGTATGGTTTCTCAATATAGGATCGCTTGGAAGCTTTCGCGTTCTGACCATAGTGGACTAAAAATGCCAGAAGCTGTAACAGTGACCTAAATTCAGTTTCTAATTAATCTGGACGCTCAAAAACGGTGTGTGCGGGCAGGAAATTGCTGTACACAAGACCTTCAGACGTTGCTGCTCGAGCCCACGCGCCCAGCTTAGAGGGAACATTGATAAACACACACACATATATACACAAATGCATACATATACGCATGCATGCATGCAAGCAAATAATTATACATACATACACACTTAGATGCATGCAAACACATTTTCAGCGGTATTGAGAGGTTCTTAAAATGGAAGGCATTATAAATGATACCTGCATGCATATATGAATATGTAAGTGCATTTATATACGCAAGCATACTTTAATGCATCCTACACAGTCCAGGCACACCACCCTAAGCTAACATACATGCAGCCATATACAAAGACCTACCCACAAGCACATATTTACTTACTTATACATGTACATGGAGGTCTACATATACTCATGGGAAAATAGATTAGTTTTCAAGGCATACGTTAATCTTCATGAAGAATATTGTCGAATCAACTGTGAGGAAGAATATCTGACTGATCTCTAGAAATATTAGGGCCACAGGTAGCTCTAATGCTGGCTCCCGCAGCCTCGACAATCCTCTTCCACAAATTCCTCTTCCCCTTATCTCACTTTCCAAACATCACCCACCCTACGTAGCCGTCTGACTGTCTGCCTATCTGAGTCTTAGATCTTGACCAGGAACCGAACCATTCGGTCTATGGGTTTTGTGTTGACTGAGCGCCTGTGAGTAAGCTGATTCCTGCGACTTAAGCGCCGTATAAATCTCGAGCTTACGATAACGATTACGACGACTGGAGCCTTTCTCTTCGGGCGGATGGTCTGCTCTGCACCCTCTGTTCAGGCGAATTCCTATGTCCCTCCCTTTCTGCACTATATTTGCAAAGCTAGCGATCACTGTCTTCCTGCACAGCGCACATTTTGCGTCGATAAACCAATCCCGGGTTCGTCAATTTGTCCCGAAGGAACGCGAAACATTCCAGGCAGACAAAAAATCATTTTATAGACAGTTGAAAATTGGGTTTGATCTTTTTCTAATCTCTTACTCACTAATAGTAACTCCCAGTAGTTCTGCATAAATGACACTTGTCTAGATGGAACGATCCCGGGTTTTCTCCTAACTACGTCTCAGAACACGGCTCCATTTCTAGACTCTTTATTCGGCCGAAATCCAGGTAACTAATTCAATTAATAAATTAATTAGTAAATCCAAAGAAATAACCAGTTTCAGAAGACTTGCCAGTTTGATTAAGAACATCTTAATGTAAATCTCTGAATTTGTAAATCTCTTCACAGAGAAATCAGTTTATTCTAAGCTAATCCTCGACAGCCCAGTAATTGGGTCAGTTTAAGCGCCTGCCGAATATAAGAGAGGTCTTTCTCGAATTGCTTACCCGCCCCCGAAGTCCTTCTTTCGGTTTCTTGGACCTCATGGATCTTGACTGCATGGCTCTGTCCACTGGAATGCGATCTAGCTTAGAGGCGACCATCGAATGATGACTTGTGCTTTACTATAAAGATGCTATAGAAATTTCCGGATTAGATTAGATTTAGGCCAGCCAGGCTTTTCGATCGTTTTAAGTGCTCGGTCGAAATCTGAAGAGGTCGTTCCAAGCGACCCAGATATTTGGGTCAGGCTAAGACGTAGGATGGAAATCCACAGCTGTCAATTTAAGGGAACTAGTCTGTAACTGTGTTCTGATGTCGTGGCTAATAATGATCACATGAAGCTCTAAACGAGGAATCAACAAATGGCTTAAAACGTTCAGCTATACAGACGAAAGAATACAGAAGATGAGAATGAAACGAGATGCACACCGTTAGTAGGACACGGTTGGGTTACTCTGCAGGAACCTTAAGCAAGTCCTTCACTCACAATTGCTCGGCTCCATCGACTGATGCTAAGCCATTAAATACTGGCGCCTAATAAATGCAGAAATAATAAAATAACGGTAATTACCGATTGGTTAGAGCGCTCGGCTTGCAATGCGGGGAGTACAGGTTCGAGCCCCTGCTGAGACGGTTGCTGTGTATACAGACCTTGAGCAAGTCCTTTAATACACAGTTGCTTAGCGCCAGTGGTGATTCTTTGTACATAATTAGATAGTGATCTATAAAATGCAGAAGTTGTAAATAACAGAAGGAGGGTTATACAGCGACCCGCAGGATGGCTTCTAGAGAATTCATTCCAAAGATTTTGTGAAGTTTTAACTTAAAATGGTCACTAAATTTTTGGACAGGAAGAGATCGGTGTAACCCAGAAGGACGGGTAGATAGCAGGTGTTACATCTGGAAATATTGCTACAGTTTACCGAATCCTGTGACCATTTTTTAATTTAGAATATTACCGCATAAGAAGGCAGAAGACTACGATGATGGCTGTCAGCCGGAGATTGTGGCTGAGACTTAGAAAGAGAAAAAAGTCAGATAAACTGCGAATTACTGCAGGAAGACAGCAGCTCAAGTAGACGAATACTTGACAGGCGCTTGTTGATTAGAATATTTCTACCTGACAGTCAACGGAACACTCTCTCTGTGTCTGTGTATCTGTGTGTGTCTGTCTGTCTGTGTGTCTGTCTGTCTGTGTGTGTCTGTCTGTGTGTGTCTGTCTGTGTGTCTGTCTGTCTGTGTGTGTCTGTCTGTGTCTGTCTGTCTGTCTGTGTGTCTGTGTCTATGTGTCTGTCTGTGTCTGTCTGTCTGTGTGTGTGTGTCTGTGTGTGTGTCTGTGTGTGTGTCTGTCTGTCTGTCTCTCTACTTCCTCTCCAGTCCTTGTATTTCAACTTCATTCTGAAGTAAGCAGTCATCTCTTCTGTCCATGATTAAAGGAATAACTGGATAGACATTGAACCCTTGGCCTTGACGTTGACCTTGACATTAAGTAAGTAAGTAATGCATTACTTAAGACGCCATATGTTCATCGGGTGAACGAGGAATCGTAGGTATGGACAAACAAACAAAGAAACAATAAAATACATAACACTGCAAACAAACAAAGGAATATGCAGAGAGCTAGAAAGGCAGACAGACAGACATAGCTATGCAACATGACACATCTGAGGTTCTTTGTTGCTGTTTAACGACGCCGTGTCATAACGAAGATGATCAGCATCGCCCTCCTCCCCACCTACTCCTCCTCCTCCTCCTCTTCCTCCTCCTCCTTTATCCAGGCCTCGGACTGGCACTGCCCTACTAAAGGCAGTGGCCGAGTTGAGACGTCTGAGCATTCTCAGGTGACACATACATAGATAAACTGCAGCACTTCTGTGAGGTACTTAAAGGGTCGCCAGGATTCGCTCAATTCATCCAGAGAGTTCATCTTCTGGCCATCAGGCGAGGCGCCGTTAGTTCAACGGGTGTATCTTCGTCGGAGTTTTCGTTAAAAGTCTAATGGACTCTGCATCGACTCCTGTCGTCCTATTCCATGTCATATGACGCGTGTGACGTCAACGCGGGCTTCACCAACGATCGATCGGATGATGAAACGTTCATCTTATCTTAATAAATCTGGATTGTGCGATAGTCGAGTGGTTAGCGTGTTAGACTATCAGCTGAGAGGTCGGGGCTTCGAATGCACCCCGCGCCAGATACATGATCCGAAGATTCGGCTGCACTAGCGCCCGGAACGAACTCAACTAAGAGCGAGTATAGCGACAATAGACTATCGGTTGGAAAATGGGGCAAGGGAGAGGGCTGGCCATCGGCCATCGTATGCTGAGGCTAAGAGAAATGAAGTGGCTGCTAACCAGTGGTGTATTGGTAAAAATAAAGGTTTGTATACGCCTTCCCCTCCCGGCATATCCCTCCCCTCCCTGGGCCTCCCCTTTCCTCCACTTCCCTCCTCTCCCTCTCCCTTTTATCAAAGTGACAAAGAGATTATTAACAGATTGCATACTTTTAAGTTTAAAGGTCAGTCAGGTAACAGATATCGGCAGACAGACTACAAAAGTTCCCACAGACTACGACGTTCATCCAGTTCTGCAGAATCACGACTGCGTCGCTTCTTTGACTGTGCATCAGTCCCAGATCGATGAGACTGTAACCATGATGTGACGTAAGGTTCTGGTTTCCAGTGATTTAGTTGTGGCCCATTCAAGTTCACAAATATCAATCTTGCAATATTTTGCACAGAGTTGATCGGAGGTCAGTTGAGATGATGTTCATCAGACTAAAACCGCGCTCGCATTCAGCTGTACTGCAAGGCAATGTTTTTAGGCAGCTGCTTAGACTTTTTAGTGCATCGGGAATTGCGCTGTTGTCTGCAATGAAGTCACGCATTCCGCCAACTGCTTCTTGGGCATCTAAGTTAAAACGATTACCCAAACGACGGATTTCTTTCTCTCCATAACGCACGTCTGGTTCCTGCGGCCATGTCTGAACATCTAGAATCAGACTGTCAGCCAATATTTGTGCATCGGCAGGGTCTGGGTCACAGAGTCGTTTACGCAAGTTATCCACAACGCTCTGAATGAATTGTTGCTTGTTGATTGAAACCAGCTTCGGGTGATTACTTAGTGCTACTCCGTGGAACTCCTTTCGGTCGACAGCATCCACAGCTTCAGCTATGTGCTCACCTGGATTGTCTTTGTATGAAGATATGACACGAATGGTGCGTTTTACAAGTCGATCTGCTTGATCTAATGCCATCGTTTTTTTCCTGAAGTGACAAGCTAAGTAAAGACAACTCCTGCAGGATGTCATACATCAAACTGATGTCGTTCACGAATTGCACACTGCGTAATTTGTTTGCCAATCCCTTCATTTCGTTCTGGTTTGTTGGTCATAGTCACGATTGTCAGGATTAGATGCTGCTGGGAACATTGTGAACAACGCATTGTAGCAAGTCCAAACGGCTCGAACGGAGCGCAAACTGTTGGCAACCGAACGCATATCTAGGATGCGGCCGATGTGCAGAAACTGGTCCTCCAGTTCTTTACAGGCTCCACTCAATGCACGTTGATTCTTGTTTGACTGACTGAACAGACTGTAAATACAATCCAGAAAACACTTGAAGTGGTTGACAGCTGACTCGTCTTTCATGGCGTCTGCAACAGCCAGCTCTATGCGGTGATTCATGCAGTGCCAAGAGAGAAATGAAGGATACAAGGCACGAAGCCTAGTAGCGACCCCCGACTTCTTCCCAACCATTACACTTGCACCATCACTGACAAACGAGATCCAATTCTTCTGAAGGTACTCTTCCGGGAAACCAGTGCTTTTTAAACATTTCACCATCTGAGCAGCTACGAACTCTGAGGCCTGACTGTCTAGGTCAACTAAGTCAAGAACGATAAAAATGGGATCACCACTATTTACGCTTACCTTAATGAAAACGACCATCACTGACTTTTGACTCAATGTTGTCGATTCGTCAATTGGAACTGACAGTTTGGAAGACGATGAAACTAAGTCTGCTACGATTCTCTTCCTCATTTCACTGGCAATATGATTGACAACGTTGGTCCCAGTAAAACGAGAGTGCAGGATAACACCTAAATCCACGCCATTCAGTTGTTGCAGATCAATTAATGATGTTTCGTGGTCCGTGAATGGTCGAGGGAGAGGGCTGGCCATCGGCCATCGTATGCTGAGGCTAAGAGAAATGAAGTGGCTGCTAACCCTTCATATACATGGCTGCATCTCTGGCTCATTGGAATCCCTCTCTTCGACTTCTACCTTAGAAGATGCCGCCAGTGGCCGTCAGTTCGTTTCTCGTCTTCCTCTCTTCCACTCAGACTCACAAATCAAACCATTCACTCATTGGATGCTCTGACGTCTCTCCTAACTGTAATCGTTAACTAGAAATTTCTAAAGCGCTACGTCAAAGCTAAGCGCAGGGCACCAGCTTATTCACGAGCGCTGCATCAAGTCTGTGGGGTTGTGCAAAGATGCCATGTCGAGAACCAAGTCCGGTCGCTAAAGACCTGAGAGAGAAGGGCAGAGGAGCTGTTACGGTGGGTTTGTTGCCCATAGTCAGAAAGGTACAATGGGTTCCAGGTTTCACTCGGTCGCCGACACAAGGCTCGGCAATACTCCACCTGCTTCTACTCGCTTCGCAGGTAAATAATAATAATGATGATGATGATGATGATGATGATAATAATAATAATATATGTAGGCATATATATATATATAAGCTACATATTGCTAATGGGTTCTATGATAGATCTCTGCCAATAATTCTGAGGATGATTACCCTGGTTTATCATAGAACTGATAGGCATTTAGTCAAAAGAAGATCGATCGATAAGGAGGTTTATAGGTTTGGTTCGGAGCCCAAATTCAAGGGGGAGATCAACAGATTACGGTGGTGGTGATTTCAGTTGCATGTATCAGCTAATCTCGATCGCTGTAGGCCATAATTATTATTAATATTTTACGAGACAATTTCTCCGGGGCAATACTTCTCATTTGGAATAAATACGAGTACGCGTGAGAGGGCCAGAAAACTACTTACTTGTTTACTTAACTCTTGTCGAATTAAGCATAACAGCGATGACGCACATACTATTTAAGACATCACTTTGCAATTGTTCCGATGACGTCATCGCAACACTGGAGGGAGGGAGGCTGTGAACTGAATAACTGATTGTTTTGCCAACGATCCCTGATTGGTTCTGGGTTCTGATCACAACGCATAGATGATTCAGAAAGAGAATTTGAAAATTTTTGTCCAGCGAGAGGGAAAGCCCATTCGCCTAGAACAATTCTAGTTTTATGTATTAACATGAAGAGGAGGCGATCAGATGACCTAACTGAATAAAGATGACTATTGGGAATAAGGACTGATTTAAAATACCATGATTGGCTAGAACAGTGTTGTTTGAGATCCAAGAAAGAATTCAAGCTCGAGGCCAATGGGTCTGGAAGCCATGAGAAACACGTATAGCCTATCGTTAAGACTAAATGTTACATAATAAATAGGAGCGGAATTTCAGACATTGCAGGGAACGGAAATAGTCTGAAAATGACAAAGTGATACTACAGAAAATATTATCAACCCACCTTCTTCTTCTCTTCCTCCTTCTCCTTCTCTTCCCTCCTTCTCCGCCTCTTCCTCCTTCTCCGCCTCTTCCTGCTCCACCACCACCACCATCAAATGCCCCTCCTGCTCCTCCTTCTGCCTTTTGTCGTTATTCTTTGATTATAACTATATTCCTCGTATTCGTTCAATCGCAACAGTATTATTTATTTAGCGTATGCAGTTCGCGCTAAGCCAGCATGCAGCAGCCTCATCAGCAACATGGAGTGCGGATAGACCGCCCGGGAAACTAGTTATCGCAACAGTTACTCATGAGATATGCGTGCCTGTGTGTCTGTGTATGTGTGTACATAAGCACCTGATGCGAGTCTAATGAGTCGATCGAGGCTCAAATGAAATTGTCTCCAGTGACAACAAACGAAGTCCTCCTCCTCCGCCTCCTCATTCTCGGTTACAACTTCTCTCATCAACTTCTTAGCAAAGAAACCCATCGACCACAGCAACAATTCGGCAAAACATCATCATCATCATCAACATCACCACCACCACACCATCTTTTCATAATACTTATAATATCGCCTTAAATAGTGAAGACAACTGCTAAAGGGGTCCTACCTGCTGAGGCTGAAGACAACGAAGACGTCGACGGCGTCTGCTTCCGTTTCTTCAAGAATAATCCACGATGTCATTTACTGCTGTTATAAAGACGGCATGGCTCCTGCGGTTATCCTAACACGGCCTTGGTTCATCGATGGCTCGTCGTGTATTTATGGATGGCATTGTAATTGGATGGCTTAGATGATCAACCAACGACTCTTGTGCCTCGTAACAAGTAACTGTTGGGCTCTGAGACTTTCTAGGTGACTGTCCAGTGCTTTGGAATTCACTGTCCAGTTCTGTGCGTTTGTCAGTTCTTTAATGTCACTAGACGAGGTCTATGCCAATCTAAGGCTGATCTGGTTTAACTTCTGCACCCACTGTAGCCTGACATCTGATTTCTGTCATCAGTCGGATTTCGACAAGGCTTCTCCAACTTTTATGTAGCATCGTTAAGTAACGAGGAGGCAGTTTTAATGTGACTCAATCTGATTCTTTCAGTGTCTTCACACAGCACTTCCCCATGATACCTGGTCAGAAGTGTTCGCAGCCGATTCTAGGCGAAACAGAATAATTTTCAAGCATTCATAGAAGGTGCATTGCGAATATTCCTAGTCAGAAGACGCAGCTCTAGAGAAATCCGTTTTAACTCGACGACTCAATTAGATACAAGCCCGACGTTTGTACTGTCAAAGTTTATGTAAAGAAAACAACTGTTCTTGGTGCGAAGGGGTTGGCAGCTATCCAGACCCGAGTCGGGGCATATGATCCAATACTCAGCCTATACCGCTAGACTCTGCGATCTTAAAACAGGTGCGATGTGGGATGGGCAGCCAACGAAGTAAACATCTTTTGCTCTAAACTTGAAACATGCCTCTCCCAGGAGTCTGTATTTCGCTAATAATGTTTCCTGTTGCCCCGCTTGAAAGTCCACCTAGGAGCTTATTAATATAGTTTTCCATTTGCAAGGCAATATTAAAGGTCAACTGAGTTGTATGTGACCAGAAACTAAACTGAATTTAGAGGTAACGCTAGCTAGTTCTTTTTATAACTGCACACGTCTTAATTGTCTCAATCGTCCCAAGGGATGGTCTGCATAGGTACAGTGACAATCCTACTCGCAGCAAGGCGTTGCGTTTTCTTGTAACCAGGGACGCCTTATGCACCTACATCAACTGCTGTCTTTTGCAGGGCTGGAATCTTTTCTTGAGTAGGTCTCTCGGAGGGGCGCTATATACATGCTCTGAATGAACGAATGAACGAATGAACGAATGAATGCAGGGGTAAGAGTGGCAGTAGCACTGAATGTAAAAGAATGGGAAAAGACCTGCAACTGATGAAACAGAAGGGACTTCAAGGAGGTTTTTGTACTGATCCATCGTCACTTCCTGGTCAAAGACAACACAAGTCCAGAATGGAACAACTGAAGAAATTGGATTGAAGAAATGTAATGGTGATAGGTCTACCTGTCTCTTTTTGTTATAATCTGGTGCCAGATGAACTGCGCTTTGGAAAAAACATAGTCTGAGTTTAGACGACATATCCCGAGCGCTGCATCGGTCAGAGTAGTTGTCCAGATATGACGCGTGAAGAGGATCCTGTAGCCGGGAGACGAGAGGGAAGAACACGGCGCTATAGAAGTCATTATAGTACATTAGACACAGAGAAACTGCTACGGTCAGCTGTGTCTATGCGTTGCAGGAAATAATTGGAAGGCGGCTGATTGGATTCTTCTTTCACATATCCTATCCTGACACCCTTCTTCCTCTTATCCTTCTCTCCTCTCCAAACCCAAACACCACCACCCATAGCTGCCATGCTCTCTCCGTCCGACTTTTGGATCTTGACCTGGTACCGAAACATTTTGCCTAACGATTTTGTGTTGACTAAGCGCCTGTGAATAAGCTGGTTCTTGTGACTTGTCTTTCGCTGGGCGCAGTAGAAATCTCGAGCTTAAGATTATAATTTTTCAGTGTTGCTGTAAAACGCAAATGCACGATCGATTAAACGAACGAAACTGACGAGTGGATCATAGTTATTGCGTCGAAAGGCGCCTCTAAGGAAAGCTTAACATTAGGAGAATTGTATCAATTAAACGACATCTAACAGCTGCCGAAGGTCGTTCATGTCGACCGTCCACCACATACCAATTGCGAATCCGCCGAGAACAAGCAAGAGGGGGAAGGCGATGAGAAGGAGAAGTAGGAGAGCGATGAGGAAGAGGAGACGCAGGAGAGGAAGGGCGACTTAGGCAACCGTGCAACTGCAGCCACCGCCAACAGATAACAAAGCAACTTATAGCTAACTTCTTCGTTCGACTACTAACGTTCAAGACGACAACGACGACAGATGCAATTAAAGTAGATATAGAAGTCGAGGGAATAACATGACCTTGTTCTGCAACAACTGCATTAAAACTGTTGCATTAAAACAGTTGCATTAGCCGACACTAATAGAAGTTCTGTGTAGCGGGAAATCCGATGAACGAATGCAGGAAGACAAGTTACAAGGATTATTACAAGCATTCCTATTCTGCAGCAGCCAGAAATAGTCAAACGGTTAAAGATTATGAATCCACACAAAGTCATATTAATATTCAAACATTTAAAAGCATCAAAATGTTATCGGTAATCCATGAAAATTTAAACAACTGACCAAGCATTTGCAAGATATTAAGACCATTCAGCTGTCATCAAAATCTCATCTTAAGACTCAAGACACACACGAATCTTCTTTGATTGACTAAATACTTACTAGACACAAACATTTTAAAAGCTGCCAATATAAATCTTTTTCAAGTGTTAAAACCATAGAACCTGCAAACCAGATGACCTATGGATGAACAATAATGCTACCCGATCAGGAAGAGGCAAAGTAGGTCACAGCTGTTCTCAGATCTTTAATAAAATGCAGGTTTTAAAATAAATTACCTGAAAATCATTTCGTAAGTAAAAACACCATATTTGGCAAATTAGCCGTTCAGTGAGAACACAGAAAACGAATAACAAATGGAAAACCCGACGAATAGAAACCCTCGTGTGCAAAACGCGACATACACTGAGCAATATTGATCTCCCGTTAAAAGCGAATCTAAATTCTAACAAGATTTAATCGCTTAGGCTGAATAAGCAATCAGATCTAACTAGAAATAATGACCGAGATCTCATACATGATGCAGGTCCATAGCAGACTGATATCGGCCGAAGCAGAGCCTTGAAGCGCCAAGACACAATAATATCTTCTAAATGCTACTACTATCACAAGTCACTGATCCAAGGCACTCAACTGGAAAGACGAATATCCAAAACAAAAGCCGTATTTGATCCATAACATTTGATTCAATGATGAATTTAGTATCCTTTGTTGTTAGAAGGTTTTCTTAAAAACTCCCAACGTCAAAAGATTTGGCGGCAGCGATGGTCGAATTCTCATAGAGACCGGAGTTGAACTTGTCCTTGTGAGATTGTCATATAACAGCATCTTTATAAAAGGCTCCTACTGTGGCTCAATGGACTGAGGCAAATGTCAGGTCGTCTGCAAGAGATCGCAGATGACTCAGGAGTTTTAACTCCAAAGCAGATTCAGCAGATTCGCTCGAGTCGTTGCCATCTGGGTGGCTTCACTGGATGGCGCCAACTTCACTTGCTGCGCTGGTCCTATGGTTTGATTCTGGCTCACGGGTCATCAAGTACTTGAACTGGTAGCCATATATCATCGGCGATGGGCCGTCGTCGTCTTTTCCATCATCATTTATTGCAAACACTGCACCTAAAAAAATACGAATTTTTCAAAACAAGGTCAAACAGAGAATCTCTTCTATCTAGGAACCAAAGTTAATTGAACAGCAATTCTCTGGACAAGTATCACATGATCAAGATCTAAAAGCTTAAAATAGAAAGAAGTCCTAAAGTTTTTTGACGTTGATTAAGAAGTACTGCAACAATGGTCAATCAGACGTCCATGATGAGAAGATAGCAAGAACGAAGAGAGAAAAACTTTCCAGCTGTTGGATTCACCTCCATCTGGAACCGAGTGTCTTTCTACCTAGAGATGCTGAGTGTGGCTTGGTTTTGAAGCGCCATCCACTAATGCCCTGTGCATTAGATCCCCGTGCGACAGAAGTTAATAATTAATTAAAACATGCACCTCTAAGCAGCGGTTGAAATTTCTTCTTCTTCATTCAAAATGAATGGTCTGGCGTTTGTTGGAGATCTACGGTCATTGGTCTCAACAGAAGATAAAGTTCAACTCATTCTAATTATCCAGTCACCACTCATCCCAGATGGAGTCACAAGCAACTTAAACTCACATGAGCTGCTTGTTAGTTTCCTCCTTAACGACCAACTGTGAGTTGCAGTTGACGAGCTGAGCAAAGCTTGGTTCGTTTCGGAAGAGATTCTCCTTCGTGTGATTCAACCAGCCTTCAAATTCCCCTTAAGACAACACAGAAATTCAGATACAGGATTTTACCACCAATGAAAACACGCTGCCTTTCTGAGCAAACATTGCTAGACAAATGTTTTCAAATGTGCGCTAACAAACATTCACACACACATTCTGACACTCAGTACAGAAATTAGTGCAAAATTCCGGTTGTCAGATTCGGCCTATTTCATAACAAAAATATATTGGATCAAATCCCAAATTGAAACAAGTCCTTTGCTAAACAGGAAGCCAATGCAGATTCAAGCACATGGTTATATGCTCATATTTTGAAGTGTATGTTACGACTCTAGCCAAGGAATTCTGAACTCTGGAGTTTCTGCATGATTCACTTTGTGATACCAACAAGAACTGAGTTACAGTAATCAAGGCGACTGGAGACCAATGCATTAGCTAAGGATATTCTAGAAGATGTGGGGACATAACACCTAATTTTGCGGATGTCACGAATATACATGTATCATGACTTACAAATACCAAGACATGGATCAAAACCAATGCGCAAGTCACGAGCAGCATCAGTCAGGTAAATGTGTGAGTCTCCCAACTGCAAGAATTAAGCCATTCAAACTTCTTAGGTTGCTGTGGAGTGCCAAAAATGAGAAATTCAGTCTTCGATGGGTTGATGTGGAGATCCGCAAAGAAATAAGCATCTAAGCAACTTCTTACTTAACCTAAACACTTACCACTTAATACTTGGCACGATTACTTAACACTAAAGACTAAACGCAAAACACAATGCGCTTAGCACCTAACGCCCAAGACTTGATACTTAACTTCTGCCATTTAACAAATTCGACGCAAAGATTATCATTAAACATTTAACACTTAACTCTCAGGAGTTAACACTTAAGACACAATTTTTGCGACATAGGATTTAAGACGTAACTCTTATAGTGTTCCATATTTGGTTGTCGGCGTGTGGCTGGTGCTCGTAAATGAAAAAATAAGTAATTAAATAAAAAATTTAGTAAACAAATAACTATATACATATATATATATATATATATAATATATATATGTATATATATATAAAATTAACTAAGTACATGGAGACTTGCATCGCATCTCGCACTTTATCGGTGCAAATTGTTGCTGTTATTCCTCTTCTGCCAATCCTCGGTTTCCAGCCCTTCCTCTCTCTTCTCTCCATGGCTCTTGATGATTGTCGGCGTGTGGCTGGTGCTTGACCCTGAAGAAAGTAATTAAGCAAATTACTTATGAAACAAATAAATAATATATATACATATATATGTATACAATTTACTGTATAGAAGGACTTACATCGTGTCTGGCATTTCGTTGGGGGCAAATGGTTGCTGTCCTTCCTCATCTGCCATTCGTTGGTTTTCAGCCTTTCGTCTTTCTCTCACCCTCTCCTGCTCATCTGTCTGTAGGTGGTCGTTCGTCTGATGGAAGGTCTTCAATATGTAGCTGGTGGTCGGCGTGTGGCTGATGCTTGAAACTGAAAAAAGAAATGAAACAAATAACTTATAAAACAAATAATTAATGTATATACACAAATACATACATATATAGAATTTACTGTATAGATGGACTTACATCGTATCTGGAATTTCATTTTCGCAAATGATTGCCGTTGTTCCTCTTCTGCCATTCGTTGGTTTCCAGCATTTCCTCTCTCATCCTCACCTGCTCATCGGTCTGTGGTTGGCCGTCGGCGTGTGGTTGGTGATGGTAACTGAAAAAGGTAATTAAATTACTTATTAAACAAATAACTCAAACATATATACAATTTCTGCTTCGCGCTTTCACTCAAAACTGAAAACATTCCTCTTCCACAGATCCTATCCTGACACCCCTTCTTCATCTTATCTGCCTCTGCTCTCCAGCCCCAAACATCACCCACCGTAGCTGCCACGCTGTCTCTCTGCCTTACTCTTGGATCTTGACCCGGAACCGAACCCTTTTGCCTATCGATTTTGTTTTGACTCAGCGCCTGTGAATAAGCTGGTCCCCGCGGTGCGGCTTTCGTTGGACGCTGTAGAAATCTTGGGATTACGATTACGATATATATATATATATATATATATTATATAATTTACTGGATAGATAAAGACTTACATGGTTATCTAACATTTGATTCCCGCAAATGGTTACTGTTGTTTCTCTTCTGCTTTTCCTTGGTTTCCAGCCTTTCCCCTTTCTCTCACACTCCCTGCTCATCGATCTGTGGCTGGTCGTTGGTCTGATGGAAGGTCATCAATATGTAGCTGGTGGTCGGCGTGTGGCTGTTGCTTGAAACTGAAAACATAAGTGATTAAATAAATTACTTTATTAAACAAATAAAAAACTAAATAAATATATAATTAACTAAATACATAAAGACTTATATCGTATCTGGCATTTGATTCCAGCAAATGGTTGCTGTTGTTGGTCTTATGCCTTTCCTTGGTTTCCAGTTTTTGTCTGTGGCTGGATGTCGGCATCTGGCTGGCGCTCATAACTGAAAAAGTTGAAGACTAAAAAAATAACCTTTCAAGCAAGTAACTGAATAAAAACCTAATTACCTTAATAACTGTATAAAAACTTACATGATATCAGGAGTTTCACTTGGGCAAATGGTTGCTGTTGTTTCTATTCTGCCTTTCTTTGGTTTCCAACCATTCTCTCTCTCTCTCTCTCTCTCTCTCTCTCTCTCTCTCTCTCTCTCTCTCTCACGGTCTCTTGCACCCCTGCTCATCTTTCTGTGGATAGTCTTCGGTCTGGTGGTTGGTCTTCGGTCTGTAAGCTGGTAAGCTGGTCTTAGGCATGTGGTTGGTCCTCGACGTGTGCGGCTGATTGTCGGCATGAGCCTGGTTCTCGGTATGTTGTTGGTGCATGTAGCTGAAAAAATAAACAACTAAATAATACATTGAACAAAGAGCTGAATAAATAAATTTATAGTTACTTGAATAATTAAATAAAGGCTTAATTATACCAGGCATTTGATTCGGCCAAACTGTTGCTGCTGTTTTTATTCTGTCTTATCTTGTTTTCCTGCTTTTTCTGTGTCACACTTCCCTGCTCATCAGTCTGTGGCTGGTCGTCGATGTGTGGCTGGACCTCGGTCTTGTTTAAGACTGAATCATTTAAAATAAATAACTGATTGAATAAATGAATAGGTGAATAAATAAATAACTGGATAGATAAATAAACTTTTAAATAAATAGCGGTTCGAAGAAGTGAATAACTGAAAAAATAGTATATATATATATATATATATATATATAATTATATATATAAATATCATAAAACAACAACATAATACCAACCAACAGAACACAAAAGGAATAGAAGCTAACACAAAGTCATCTATTCTCTACTCCAGACTAACAACATTCCTCCTACTAAACGCCGGAAAAATCAGGATAGGAACTGATTGTGATGAAGGGAGGCAGACAGAGACGAAGGTGGCAGAGACGAATAGAAAGAAACAAAGCGACCGACCTGTGCAGACATCCTTAACCTTAACTTGGCTGAGTTACCAGCTTCGCCATGGACCGCTCTTGTCTTACCACAGCTGAACCTTAAATAAGGATCCAAGCCTTTCGGGAAACCTACACAACGATACAACAGAACTCAGACGCATCAGCAGACAGCCAGACACAGACAAACAGATACACAGCCAGACAGAAATACACAGATACACAGACAGTCAGAAATAAACAGACAGACAGACAGATACACAGACAGACAGAAACAAACAAATACACAGACAGACAGAAATACACAGACAAACAAACAGACGGAAACACACAGACAAACAGCCAAACACACCACACAGCTACAAAGCCAGAAAGAAACACACATACACACAGACAGACAGAAACACATAGAAACGCAGCCATAAAGAAACACACAGATACACTGAAACACAGAGATAGACAGACAGACAGAAACACACAAATCCACCGACAGACAGAAACACACAGATACACAGCCAGACAGAAACACAGATACACAACCAGACACAAACACACAGACAAATAGACAGACGGAAACATACAGATAGACAGCAAGAAAGAAACACACAGACACACAGTCAGCCAGACAAAAATAACCAGACAGAGGGACAGAAACACAGAGACAGACACCCAGACAAAAACACACAGATACAGAGCCATACAGATACACACAGAAAGATAGACAGACAGAAACACACAGATACATAGCAAGAAAAAATACACTGAGAGACAGACAGACAGAAACACACAGATACGAAGCCAAAGAGAATCACACAGATATGCAGCCAAACAGAAACACACAGATCTGCAGCCAAACAGAAACACACAGATCTGCAGCCAAACAGAAACACACAGACAAACAGACAGAGAAGGACAAAGACACACAGCAATACTGAAACACACAGATATACAGAGTGACAGAAAAACACACAGATACACAGCCATGCAAAAACACACACATAGACAGCAAGATAGAAACATATAGAGACACAGCCAGACAAAAACTCATAGACAGCCAGAAAAGAAACATAGAGAAAGACAGCCAGACAAAAACACACAGATGCACAGACAGACAGAAGCACACAGACCCATTGCCAGAGTGAAACACACAGATACTTAGACAGACAGAAACACATAGATACGAAGCCAAAGAGAATCACACAGATATGCAGCCAAACAGAAACACACAGATCTGCAGCCAAACAGAAACACACAGATAGTCAGCTATAAAGAAACACATAGACAAACAGACAGAGAAGGACAAAGACACACAGCAATACTGAAACACACAGATACACAGAGTGACAGAAAAACACACAGATACACAGCCATGCAAAAACACACACATAGACAGCAAGACAGAAACATATAGAGACACAGCCAGACAAAAACTCATAGACAGCCAGAAGAGAAACATAGAGAAAGACAGCCAGACAAAAACACACAGATGCACAGACAGACAGAAGCACACAGACACATTGCCAGAGTGAAACACACAGATACTTAGACAGACAGAAACACATAGATACATAGCCAGACTGAACCACACAGATACACAGACAGACACAAACACACAGATAGAAAGGCAGACAGATACACAGCCATACAGAAAAACACAGAGGCACAGACAGAAGCACACAGATACACAGCCAGACAGAAACACACAGATACACAGACAGACGGAAACATACACACATACACACAGAGAGACAAAAAGACACAGAAGCACAGTCAGACAGAAACACATAGTTACACAGAAAGACAAAAAACACAGGTACACAGTCAGACAGAAACACAGAGATAGAGAGACAGACAGAAACACACAGATGCACAGAAAGACACAAATACAAAAAGATACACAGCCAGACAAAAAACACAGATACAGAGCCACACAGAAACACACAGAGACAGCCAAATGAACACACATAGATATGCAGACAGAGAGAAACTCACAGATACACAGCCACACAGAAACACACCGATACACAGGCAGACAGAATCACACCGACTCAAAGCCATACAGAATAACACAGATACAAAGAGACAGACACACACAGATGCACAGAAAGATAAACACACAGATACACAGCTATACAGAAAACACAGACATACAGAAACACACAGATTCACACACAGACAGAAACACACAAGTACACAGACAGACAGACACCCAGACAAAAACACAGATACAGAGCCATACAGATACACACAGAAAGATAGACAGACAGAAACACACAGATACACAGCAAGAAAAAATACACTGAGAGACAGACAGACAGAAACACACAGATACGAAGCCAAAGAGAATCACACAGATATGCAGCCAAACAGAAACACACAGATCTGCAGCCAAACAGAAACACACAGATCTGCAGCCAAACAGAAACACACAGATAGTCAGCTATAAAGAAACACATAGACAAACAGACAGAGAAGGACAAAGACACACAGCAATACTGAAACACACAGATACACAGAGTGACAGAAAAACACACAGATACACAGCCATGCAAAAACACACACATAGACAGCAAGACAGAAACATATAGAGACACAGCCAGACAAAAACTCATAGACAGCCAGAAGAGAAACATAGAGAAAGACAGCCAGACAAAAACACACAGATGCACAGACAGACAGAAGCACACAGACACATTGCCAGAGTGAAACACACAGATACTTAGACAGACAGAAACACATAGATACATAGCCAGACTGAACCACACAGATACACAGACAGACACAAACACACAGATAGAAAGGCAGACAGATACACAGCAAGAAAAAATACACTGAGAGACAGACAGACAGACAGAAAGACACACAGACAGACAGAAACACACAGATACTTAGACAGACACACAGAGATAGACAGACAGACAGAAACACACGTATGGACAGAGAGAAAGAAACACACAAACATAGAGATACAGAAACCCACACAGACAGACAGAAACAGGCATACAGACACAGATACACAGGCAGACGGAACACAGTTATACACAGCCATACAGAAACAGATAAACAACCAGTCAAAAACACAAAGATACACTGCCAGAGGGAAACACACAGATAGGCAGACGGACTGAAACACACAGATACACAGATAGACAGAATCACAGACAGAAACACACAGATACTTTGACAGACAGAAGCACACAGATACACAGCCAGACAGAAACACACAGATACACAGACAGACGGAAAAACATACACACATACACACAGAGAGACAAAAAGACACAGAAGCACAGTCAGACAGAAACACATAGTTACACAGAAAGACAAAAAAAACACAGGTACACAGTCAGACAGAAACACAGAGATAGAGAGACAGACAGAAACACACAGATGCACAGAAAGACACAAATACAAAAAGATACACAGCCAGACAAAAAACACAGATACAGAGCCACACAGAAACACACAGAGACAGCCAAATGAACACACACAGATACGCAGACAGAGAGAAACTCACAGATACACAGCCACACAGAAACACACCGATACACAGGCAGACAGAATCACACCGACTCAAAGCCATACAGAATAACACAGATACAAAGAGACAGAAACACACAGATGCACAGAAAGATAAACACACAGATACACAGCTATACAGAAAACATAGACATACAGAAGCACACAGATGCACACACAGACAGAAACACACAAGTACACAGACAGACAGCAACCCACAGAAACACAGCCACACACAGAAACAGCCATGCAGAAACACACATACACAGACAGACAGAAACACACAGATACACAGTTATACAGAAACACACCGAAAAACAGACAGACAAAAATACACTGATAGACAGGAAGACAGAAACAGAGATACACAGACAGTCATAAGCACACAGATTCACAGTTATACCGATACACAGATACACAGACAGACGGAAACACACAGATGCAGAGACAGACAGAAATACACACTAAGATACACAGCCAGACAGAAAAACAGAGATACACAGCCATACAGAAAACACACAGGCACACAGCCAGAGAAAAACACACAGAGAGGCAGCCAAACAGACACACATAGATACATAGGCAGACAGAGAGTAACGCACAGTTACACAGACATATACACACACAGTCGCACAGCCATACAGAAAACACAGATACACAGATATGCAGAAAGACACAGATGCACAGCCACACAGTAACACACAGACACACAGCCATGCAGAAACACACACATACACAGACAGACAGAAACACAGATACACAGACAGTCAGAATCACACAAACACAGACAGACAGAAACACACAGACAGAAAAACAGACAGAAACAAAAACACAGATACACAGCCATTCAGAAACACACAGATAGACAGCTACACAGCCAAAAACACACAGATAGACAGCTACACAGAAACACACAGGTACTTACACTGACAACAAAGACATACAGGAACACACAGATACAAAGACAGACAGGAACACACAGATACACAGACAGACAGAAAACACATAGATACACAGACAGACAGAAAAACACTGGTACACAGACAGACGGAAACACAGACACGGAAACACAGACAGACAAAAACACACATATGGACAGAGAGAAAGAAACACACAGATTGACAACTAACCAGAAGCACACAGATACACAACCAGACAGAGATTCAGAGATAGACAGCGATACAGAAACCCACATACAGGCAGCCAGAGAAAAATACATGGAGGAACAACCAAAGACACCCACAATCACACAGACAGACAGAAACACACGGACACACAATCATTCAGAAACACACAGGTATACAGGCATACAGACACAGATACACAGGCAGACGGAAACATACAGACAGACAGACAGAAACATAGAGATACACAGACAGACAGAAACACACAGTTACACAGACAGACGGAAACACACAGATACACAGAGCAAGACAGAAACACACAGAAACACAGCCACACAGAAACACACAGACACACATCCAGAGGAAAACACACATAGAGACAGCCAAACAATCACACACAGATACAGAGAGAGGCAGAAACACACAGACACTCTGCCAGAGAAAAACAACAGAGTGACAAACAGAGTGACAGCCAAACAGACACACAGAGATACACAGACAGACACAAACACACAGATACACAGACAAACAGGAACACAGATACACAGACGGACAGAAGCACACAGATCCACAGCCAGACAGAAACATACAGATATACAGCCATGCACAAACACACAGATACACAGACAGGAGAAACACATAAACAGACAGCCAGACAGACAAACATAGATAGACAGCCAGACAGAAACACACAGATACACATCCAGCCGGAAACATATAGATAGACAACCAGAAGGACATACATAGATACACTGCCAGGCAGACAAGCACAATTATGGAAAAATATGCAGTGAAAATGTATTCTGAAAAGATGGCTGGTTAAATGGAAGCAAAGGATCTCCGTGTAACAACCTTTAGCTGGAAGAACTCAACCGAAATTCCTGCATTTTCACATTGGAACTGATAAGCAGATAACAGTTTAATTTAAATTTAATAATTTACTGATAGAACTAGAGTTTTAATTTCAAAATGATAAACTTCTAAAGAAAACAAATAATAACACACAGAAATGAGTCACAAAGAAATTCATCTAAATTTCACCAAAATCCATAAAACTACTTTGACGCTTCAATACCTCATGTAGAAGGATTTCCTGGAGTTGCGTTCAAACAGCGGCTGTTCTGTTTCACTCATAAGTTCTCGTTTCTTGTTCATTCCCAACTCACCAGGCAAAACAAGACTCATCTACGAATGAAGCCAAGCAAGTACTAAGAGATCTTAACAATCATCCGATATATGCTCATCCAATCCTAGAAGCTAATTTATTAAAAATCAAAATGATCTAACTCTTAATGTGTACCCTCAAACTTCATACAAATCTCTACTATTAACTGGCCTTAATCGAACCTCTATGGGACGCGGTGGTGTAGTGGTATGTTCGGTGACTCATAACCGGAGGGTCGCGGGTTCGAATCTGCCTTAAGCCACAAGTTGGTCGCCCGCAATTGTCTGTGAGGAAGGCAACGGGAAACTACCTCACTCATCTCATCCCTCGGTGGCATGAGCCAATGGACCTGCCTTCGGGCAGAAAACTCATCATCATCATCAATCGTACCCTAACCCTTAGCCTAACATGAGTACATACTGACACCAACTTAGTCCTCTGACAGTCTCCTCCCCTTAACCCTTCATACATGAATATTTTATTTCAAAGTGATTTTGGAGATCAGGAGCGTTGAGAAAAGACGCAAAAATACAGTTGTACTCAACATTGGTGTTGCCTGTGGTGCTATATGCGAGTGAGACTTGGAAGACAACGGTGAAGACAACAAAACAACTGAATGTCTTTCATAGGAGGTGCCTACGATCCATACTGGGCATCTCATGGAGGGACCACGTCAGAAATGAGGAAGTGCTGAGAATGGCGGGATCGCAGGATCTTGAGCATATCATCGCGGGAAGAAGAGGAAGACTGGCCGGACACATTCTTAGACTATCGAAGGAGAGAATTGCAAGGACGGCGATGGATTGGGTACCGGAGGGTGGAAGACGCAAAAGGGGACGGCCGAGAAACACTTGGAGGCGAACTTTCAGAGGAGATCTGGAGCGGATGGGATTGGACTGGGACGAGGCGATGGTGATGGCTGGTGAACGCGTGGAATGGCGAAGGCTTGTCGACCAATGCTCCGATCGGAACAGGAGGACCTAAGTCTAAGTCTAAGTCTAAGATTTTAACATGTCATACAACTGTGGTTCAAAAGCAAAAGATCCTTTTTAATTTCTTTAAATATTGAAAAATAAAAATATTGGAGCAAAAACAGGTTTTGACCTTATAAAAAAGACGCAATGCGTTACATGTAGATCCAATCCATTCAGCTGTGTTGCTGTTAATTGAATGTCAGGTACTTTGAATTCAGACTACATACACTGACTAAACGACAGACTGTTTCTGACAAAAACAGACAAGGCCTAGTTGTGCATCATATGAACCTGACGAACCTCGGCTGGGTCTAGACTGAATCAGATGACCTAAACTCACGTTTAGACGCCAAAATCTGATTTCAAAGTGTATAAGTTTCCATGTATGAACTGTTTTGATGAATGAGGTCAATAACTTGCTACTCACTGCTTCATTGTGTGTCTTCTTCGGGTTACAAGATAAATGTTGGCATTTTGAAATTCGTCGTCTTTTTCCAACATGCTTATGACTTCGGCAAATGTAAGCTTTATATCTAAATAAAATTGAAAATACAACCCATTCACTGCTTGTATAAAACGAATTAATTTGACTAGTAAGAGCGTAACCAGTTAATCAGAATCAATTTTAGGTCTAAACAAAAGTTGAATAATATTTTTCTAATATTTAGCAAAAAAAGCGCTATTATTCATGTTCACTGCATACAACCTTATTATTTTGTGCTTCTTTAAGAACATATAATTATGCGTTAATTAATGCTGAAACACCGTTATAGTCGTATGAATTTAATTCTCTGAAAGAAAGCTTATGGACCCAAATGCCTTTAGGTAACGGCTGTTATTAGTCCAGCCTGTGAAGTACACGTACAGTCATGAAATTATTATTTAAAGGACAGTCATGAATTCATAGAGCCCGCAAAAGTAAACAACTTCTATGTCTTCTGGATCCGCTGTACTAGTAATAAAAAGCAATAAAAACAATACAAACCAAATTTTAACCAACTTGGTAATAATATTTTATTTACTTTTTGAAAGAGGCATTCCGAAAACTCTATTTCAACAACTTGTAAAACAAAAGCCTTTCATAACTTTAAAGAATCCGCCCAGGAAATCAACTTCCGGCTTAATGGACTAAATCAGTTATCGAAGGGGTGTACAAGATAAAGAACTTTAAACTATATGGTGTGACATGTTTGAAATGTAAGTAAGTAAGCATAGCAATTAGGAACAACACTGGAATTTATGCCAATTAAGGAAGAGACGGTGTCGTGGAACTTTGTACAATGTCGTCGGTTGGTTAGAAAGGAAAGAATCCAATTGTAAATGTAATCAGGAATAGCAAGATTGGCAAGTTTATCAGCGAGATAGACAGGTCTTATACACCAAAGACCACTATGTTTTAAAGGGTTCTTGGAGTAAGGCTCGACTCTAAACTAACATTCAACCAGCACGTTCACCGATATCTGCAAGGCATCCTTTTCCCACATAAAACAAATGAGTCATGTTTGATCATGATTGCCACCGGAGATTTTGAAGACGGTCGCTGGTAGTGGAGTCAGAGCTAAACTGGGCTACAGTTGTTCGCCGCGGCGCTACAAAATCTAACATCACCAAACTTCAACGCAGGAACCCGAAGGTTGCGTCACTTCTGTACGGGCAATTATGATATATATTAATGACTACTGTAAAACTTCGGCTATGTAACTTTTAAAACGGTATCTAAGATGTATTAAGGAAGACAATAAAACTTTAGCAAAGACCCTCATAAAAAGGTATGTAATATATATATATATATATATATATATATATATATATATATATATATATATATATATATATATATATATATATATATATATATATATATATATATATATATAATATATGTAATATATATATATTAAATACAACTGTAGAACTTGAGCAATGCAACCTACAGAAAGGTGCCAACTTGCATTAAGGAAGACAATAAAGGTTCGGAAATGCAACTTATTAAAAGGTGTTTAACATGGATTAAGCAAGGCAATAAAACTTCGGCAATGCAACTTATAATAAGGTGTCTAAGATGCATAATTTAGACAATAAAACTGTAGCACAGACCCTTATAAAAAGGTTTTTAATATTCATTAAGGAAGACAATAAAACTTCAGTAATGCAACTTATAAAAAGGTGTCCAACATAGATTAAGGGAGGCCATAAAACGTCGGCAATGCAGGCTATAAAAAGATGTCTAATATGCATTCAGGAATGTAATAAAACTTTAACAAAGATCATTATAAAAAGCTGTGCTAGATGTATTAAAGAAGACAATAAAACTTTAGCAAAGACCCTCATAAAAAGGTATGTAATATGTACATATTAAATACAACTGTAAAACTTGAGCAATGCAACCTACAGAAAGGCGCCAACTTGCATTAAGGAAGACAATAAAGGTTCGGAAATGCAATTTATTAAAAGGTGTTTAACATGGATTAAGCAAGGCTATAAAACTTCGGCTATGCAACCTATAATAAGGTGTCTAAGGTGCATAAGGTAGACAATAAAACTTTAGCACAGACCCTTATAAAAAGGTGTCTAATATTCATTAAGAAAGACAATAAAACTTTAGTAATGCAACTTATAAAAAGGTGTCCAACATAGATTAAGGAAGGCCTTAAAATGTCGGCAATGCAGGCTATAAAAAGGTGTCTAGCATGCATTCAGGAAGGCAATAAAACTTTAACAAAGATCATTATAAAAAGCTGTGCAAGATGCATTAAGAAGACAATAGAACTTTACGAAAGACCAAAATAAAAGATTTCTAATATATATCAAAGACAACAGTAAATAGTAGTTCCTCAGTTTAACGACAACTTGTGGCATCAAAGGCCATTGCCGTCGCCCTCCGCCTTTCTCCAGGCTTGGGACTGACACTACCCCAAACAAGGTAGTGGCGGAGTTAACAACTGTAAAACTTTGCCATAGACCCTTATAAAAGGTGTCTACGATGCATTAAGGAAGACAATAAAAGTGCATTGCCAAAGTTTTATTGACTTTCTTAAACTTTGGAAATAATAATAACAACATGTTAGACACCTTTTAATAAAGGTATTGTCAGAGGTTTTACTGTTACCATTAGCCCATGTTAGACACCTTTTCATAAGGGTCTTGTCCAGACTTTTGCCGTTTCCTTTAGTGCACGTTAGACACTTTTTTATAAGGTCTCGAGCAAAATTTTCCAGTATGCCTTAGTGCTGTTAGACAACCTTTTATAATGGTATTGTCAGAAGTTTTACTACTAGTGGTTCCAATGTTTAACGACAGCTTATGGCATCAAAGGCCGTTGCCGTCGCCCTCCTTCTTTATCCAGGCTTGGGACTGGCACAAACCCTAAACAAGGCAGTGGCGTAGTTAGTTTTACTACTACTAGCCAGCCCATCTTAGACACCTTTTTATAAGGGTCTTGTCTAGACTTTTGTAGTTTCCCTCAGAACATGTTAGACACCCTTTTATAATAGTATTGTCAGAAGTTTTACTACTATTACTATCCAGCCCATCTTTAGACACCTTTTTATAAAGGTTTTGTCCGGACTTTTCCAGCTTATCTTGGTGAAAGTTTGACGCCCTTTTATAATGGTAATGTCAGAAATTTTACTGTTACTCATAGGCCATGTGAGACACCTTTTTTATAAGGGTCTTGTGCAGACTTTTCCAGTTTCCATTAGTGCAAGTGAGACACCCTTTAATATTGGTATTGTCAGAAGATTTACTGTTACCCTTAGCCAATGTTAGATACCTTTTTATAAGGGTCTTGCCCAGACTTTTCAAGTTTCCATTAGTGCGTGTTGGACACATTTTTATAAGGCTCTTGTCCAGACTTTTGAAGCTTATCTTATTGCATGTAAGACACCCTTTTATAACGATAATTTCAGAAGTTTTACTGTTACCCTTAGGCCATATTAGACAACTTTTTATAAGGGTCTTGTCCAGACTTTTGTAGTTTCCTTAGAGCATGTTAGGCACCCTTTTATAATGGCATTGTCAGAAGGGTCCATGGTGAAGTTTTGTTGTCTTCCTTAATGCATCTTACACAATTTTTTATAAGAATCTTTGTTAATTTTTTTTTGTATTCCTTAGTGCATGTTAGACATCTTTTTATAAGTTTCATTGCCAAAGTTTTATTCTCTTCCTTAATGCATGTTGGACACCTTTTTATAAGGGTCTACGCTAAAGTTTTATTGTCTTCCTCAATACATCATAGACACCTTTTTATAAGTTACGATGCTAAAGTTTTACAGTCGTCGTTCACGTGTATTTGACAAAACTTCGCCACTACCTTGTTTGGGGTAGTGCCAGTCCCTGGATAAAGGAGGAGGGCAACGCCAACGGCCTTTGATACCATAAGAAGTCGTTAAACTGAGGAGCTACTACTACTACTGCTACTATATTTGACAACTTTTTATAAGTGTCTATTGTGAAGTTTTATTGTTTTCTTTATTGCATATTAGGCAACTTTTTATAATTGGCATGTAAGAAGTTTTTAGTTCCATATTTAAAAAAAATGACAAAAATATTCTTATAGATTTTATCGGATATAATGTATAATTTTATCCAACTTAGGTCTGTGGCTGACGCAACTTTTCAACAGTTCCTGGGCCACTGAGTTCATTAAAAGCGAAGATTGTGTGTAACTGGGCTGGATGTCAAAATGATGCGTAACTGCGTACACATAATTATGATTAGCGGTATTCGTGGTATATTTAGTGTAAAACTATGTGTGCGTGCGTGCGAGCATGTGTGTGTAGGGTGTCCCTTCCTCCATTTTCGCTCCCTTCTTCTCTTTTCACTGTCTTCTTCCTTTCCTCTTTTCGTTCTATTCCTCCCTTCTACTTTCGCTTAGTCGCATCCATCATCGCACAATGCCACTTCAGAAGTTATCAGATTATTTGAACATCTGGTGCAAACTAGATCCTGCCAGTTCAAGCAAGCAACCGCCATCAACACAGAGTATCTCCTTCTTAATGTCAGTAAAAGGAATTAAACAAAAATGAAACGCTTACCAGTGTCTTCTGCAGCCAACGAAGAAAGTAAGGAGTAGAAGACAGCAGAAATCACTTGCACCATCTACTCCTCCGGTCATTGAGTCTCGACATTCAACTGGTTAGCGGAGACTCTTTCGTTGAAAAGACACAACTAAATTTCATTCATTTTAACTGAGAATAAATTCTCCATTACAATGCAGAATTCTTCAGAGAGATGGGAACACGTTGAGTTAAAACAAGGTGACCGAACATTTAGAGAAATTGAGCCTATTGAAAAAGAGTCGATGAGACGAATTCTTTTCACTTAATAACTCTCTCTAAATATTTCGTCAGGTGATCAACTGAAACTTGTAGTCCGCCGCACATTGACTTATTAATAACAGCTCAACAAGTCTCACAGTGACAACACCCATTATCATAAGTTAAACCTAAACTCAACACAAACCAACTACATATGAAAGTCACTTTAAATAGAGTTCTTACTGTATATGCAGAGTCCTAGAAGTACTTATCCATTCCCATGGATAGTAGAGGTTGCCTTATATCTGTCTTAGAAGACCTCTGCAAAACTTAGCTAAACGTCCAACATTCTATAGTCATTTCGTCTTCAAAGGCAAAACGTTCTTTATTGCCAAAACTCCTTTAAGATTCAAAGCAGAGATGCAACAGAGGTCAAAATAATAGAAAATTATTCTCTATGGCAGCAGACCACATCTTAGGCCTAGACGCAGAAACCACAATCGCATCGACGACCAGTAACTTCTTCCTTTATATGAACCAAGTACTAAATGAACTTCTTCTTACTCACTGCGAGTATATTAAGAAAAGAGATAATTAAATTTATCAAAAAAATAAGAATATTAATTATGCGGTTCTAAGTGTCGTCCAGTTGATCGTCCCGCAAAGTCAACACAGCCAAGTGGAAAAGCAAATTCTTTATCAGCAGATTTTTGGGTTCATCTTCATCCAGTAAGTCGTTTGATTTTTACATTTACAAAATTTGAGAGCACAAAGAAATCTCCTACAGTTCAGCTGAACAAACAGCAAATCCAGAAAACCAATCAAAATGTTCTTAAATTTGGGAAACTAAACCCAAACGAAACGATCGACTCGCCTTCTGCAACAGAAGCCATGGTGGCCATTTAGACGCCATTAATTACCCTGCTGTATACGAGGGCAACAGAATTTGACAATCGGGGCTCTACTCAAGGCTTCAGCGCAGAAAACGCAAGTGGGCAGGAAGAGGAAGAAGATTAGGAAGAGGAGTGGAAGGAGGAGATGGAGAAATAAGAAGAGGAGGAGGCATTTAATCACGACATCCGTCTTATGGGTATTTTCTGTAAAGGAAACAACAGAACTAACGCAGCATACATGCATATAGATACATACATACATGCATACATATACACATGTATATACATACACACTCATACATACATACATGCATAGTTAAATACGCATGGATGCATATGCAAATCTCTTAAATTTCTGAGCGCTACACAAGAGCTGCGTCAGTTAGACCCGCAAATTATGTGGCGCCACACCCTTGGCTTCTTTTGGCCTTTTTTCATTAAGCTCCGTTCTAAGACCACGTGGTCTGTTTGTTCGTGGTTTTCTGTTGTCAAGTCGTTAGCGCCTCTTGTCAGTCTCTCATGAACTACAGCTACATAAATTTACATTTATACATGCGCTTAGATGCAAAATCAAGTCCTTGTGTACATGGCACAATGCCCTGGAATATAATGGTTTCTCAAATCATTTCCACATTAACCGCATTCAGTTGACAGCGTAGACAGTTTTTGAGGAGGCCGCCGTCTTTTAGTAATCGATCATCGTTCTCGATTAGTGTCAAATGCATTAAGCTGCCAATGTACAAATATAAGATGGAAGGAAGGCAGGTGTTCTCGGCTTTTAACGTCATGCACGCATTCATATGCCATTTAACAGGAAGCCAGTTAAGCTGACGAAAGCAGTTTAATGCATTTGACAAAGCAAAATATTGTTGAATTATCTGGAGCTTTTTATGATTCAAAGACGATATTCCATACAACAAAACATTCGCATAGGTCTATAAGATAGGCCTATGTAGTCTAGGCTCTGATCGAGGGCCAACCAGCGCACAAGCCACTGTCTTAGCCTTGCCATTTCTATCGTAACGTTAACAATTTTAGTGGCTATTTTCCGGTTGGGCTAAAACACCTTGGAGGCTGAAGGGCGATCGCAGTATAAACCACAACAACCGCGATGAGCAACAAGCCTTCATGAATTTCAGAATAATATCCCACTTCAGTTTGAAAGCCGCGCCTACGCCTTTGAACAGAACCTCGAGGCCTCAGACGTCTACAGCCTACAGAGCAAATGTAAACTGCAGCCGATTACGAGTTTCAGGCAGCGAGTGCCAATCTCTACCAACACCACTGTCACAATACTCGCCATATACAGTTAGGTAAGGTAAGGAAAGACATATGTTAACAGGCCATGTGTCCATCGGCTGAGCGAGGCCATTAATCTCATCTCTAACTAAGCAACAGAAAGTGCAAAGCCACGTGAACTTACGTGCAATCGTCAAGTGTCTCGAATTCGTTTACAGTTCACTAACATGAATCAGTTTCTATTTTAAATCCCTTTAGAAAGTCTAATTACAACTTGCTGTTTATAACGACCTTTCATAAAAGTTATTTCGCCTCCTATCTTGTCAGCCTGACTTTGGGGGTTGGGCAGAAGGATGGGCTGTTGTGCCCTGCAGTCACAGACTGACCTGAAAACACTCCTCTTTCCATGCCTATGACGCAGATAAACTACTTCTGGCTTCCTAAGTTTGTCCACATTTCCGATTTAGTTGAACTGCAGCCTTTCTCTCTGTTATGTCGCTCTCTATGTATGTCTCTTTCTCTCACTTTCTGTCTCTGTCTTACTCCGTCCCTCTCTCTCTCTCTCTCTCTCTCTTTCACTACCTCTTTTCTCTCTCTTTCAGTACCTGTTTAGACAGTCTACAGCAGATATCGTGATGAGGCAGAATATAATTATAGATACAGTATGTGTGTGCTTTGTACAGATGCTCTGAATGAAGAAAGGCTTAGCATGACTGGCCCTAGATTAGCAGTTAGCAAATATTTTTAATAGTACGTCTGCAGTGGCATATATGACTTATAGGGGCTGAGAGTGATTGAGTCTTTCTTCCAGATCAAGTGTCGGTTAGAACCCTCCCCACTTGGTCTATGCAGCTGAACACCAACAGACAAAGAGGCAGCAGATATCCAACTGGATGCTTTTTCATTGTTATTGTCGTTAATTATATAGTGCTAATTTTTGAAATCACCTCAAAAGCGCAGGTAGCTGGAAAAAGACAAGCCCAGTAATTAAGCCTTTATCCAAGGACGAACATCTGGTATTCAAAGGCTAAAGTGTCTGACTGGTCAGCATCTTATCCCCACCACAATGCCCAGCAGTCAATCTCTGATATACCCGCACATAGACCTACATCTGGTCAGGTATGACAACACCCACATGCGTTTTCTTCAACCCTTTAAGAATCTTCTGTTTCAAATTGTCTAGCATCTCACGATCTATCGGATTTTTACGAGGCTTCTCCAAGTGATAGTGATGTTTCACTTAAGCTTCATTTCAAGCTACGATCGAGTACCTTATAATAACGGCGCTATAGAAGTTTTCTTAGACTGGATAGAACGTGTTAGCAATCATTATTCTGGACCAATTACACAGCAGGAAGTCAGAATGATGCATTAAACCTCTTCCGTGGATGAAATTTCCTTCCAGCATCAAGTGCACCATTCAACTACAGGAAAGCCCATAATTCCTTCTTAAACACCAACACTGATTTGATCAAAGAGCAGTTCCTCAGCAGAGTTACCCTTAAATGTTCAAGTATCACTTAGTCTCCAAACAACTTCTTTGCATAGTTAAACCACTTTCTCTACTTCAACCAACAATGCTAATCCAATAGCACGGTCTATGCATGGGGACCTTAAATGGCATGGTGCCCATTCAAAAGGGCAGCGGTGGTGAAGGCTCTCACCCCATAAATTCATTGCAAAACCAGCAAGGCCAAGGCCACAAAGTCATTGTATAAAACCGTGTACGTTTACATCTTCATTCCAACTCCTTTCAACCAAACAGCACAATGACTCATAGAGGAAATGTACACCAAACTACACCTTAGTTCAACACCCACACACTATTTGCATTACAACAGCAGATCTTTGTTTCTTTCCACTCATTCAAAATATAAACAACGTTCTCAGTTGCAATTTGGAATTTGAACAACATTTCAAAATTTCCTAAACAAAAGTGTATTACATCTTCTTAGATTTTTCCTTTTCCAGATTATTGATAAGTGATTCCTTGTAGGAGAATATGTCGCCTTCCCATTTCGTGATCTTCTGATCTTTGCAGATCCAGATTTCTTCTGCAACCTGCAGCACATCACAAACGAGCAGAACATTACCATCACACTGGCCAATGTTTCCCCAACTATTCATAAGGAAAGGACAACACACAAAATGCACACACACAAGTGGAGCCTGTAAGCCTCCTACAACCAAATGAGGTGTGATCCCTCAGAAGTGTACTGCTGGGATGAACTGTTTCCTTTTGGCTAACGAATGGCAATCCCACAACTGAACACTACTGCCTACTGCCCTAATGCATGTGTAAGTCCACACAGGTCATGACCCACACACCCACTCTCAAGAACAGCAATCCCACAACATAAACCAGTTTTATAAATCATTAAAGCACCAAAACTAATCTTGTAAACAAACCTATTAATAAACAAAACATTGTCATTTCAAGCCACAACACACAAAAGACCAACTGGACGATGCATACCACAGACAACAAGACCATAAGCCAGAGGACCATAGACCTTAGCAACACAGACAACAAGACCATAAGCCAGAGGACCATACATGAAAGGATCAAAGACAACAAGACCATAAGACAGAGGACCATAGACCTTAAAAACATAAACATAAGCCAGAGGACCATAGATGAAAG
>OZ029927.1:463037-525576 GCA_964023275.1 Norana najaformis
CTGTCATTATCTGATAAAATACCCAGTTCCAGTAATTTTGTTCTTACTGTGCACAGCTTTTGATAAAACTTTTTTCTTTTCAATGAAATAACCCCCTTTAACATTAACATTTTCATGTATTTCTTCTAACAACAGCCTAGGGATATTTGCAGGGAATTACTTAAATTATATTTAAATGGAAACTACTACAGATTTTATTGAGCTGATATAGATGTTGGTTTCTATGAAACAGTATGTCTGTATTGATTTCAACTTATTATGATACATGTATAGGTTTACTTAGACCCACACAGACCTTGCAGAATACTTTCTTATGATGTTACCATGAGGTATGTTTGTGTCAGATCTAGATATACCAATGTGGAATGTAACCAAACATATGCAGGTAATACCTTGCAATCCCTGACCTGGTTATTAGTTTTTTGTTCAACTGTTTATTTTGTTTGAAAGACCAGTAAGCTGAACCTCATGTGCTGGTGATTGTAATTGTAATTGTAAACGAACATTTATAAAGCGCCACTTAGGAAACAGTGGCGCTCCCGACTTGAACAAACAAAAAGGATTTCAGGCGTTTGCGGGACTGGGTAGGAGAGAGACTAAGTAACTGAAGCCGCAGGTCAAGAGGAAGGCAGTTCCAGCTGGAAGGGCCAACAAAGGCAAAGCTCCTGGACTGGGCAGTTGTAGTGCGGACGCGAGGGACTACCAAAAGACCACGGGTAGCTGAGCGAAGGGAGGCATGGGCAGGCAACGAGGAAACCGGAATACAAAAAGAAGTTAAGTAGGACGGAGCAGAGCCTAGAAGGCAGTTGCGCATAAGGATAAGAATCTTAAAATGGATCCGTTGACTGACAGGAAGCCAATGAAGTGAATCACGAATAAAAGTAGATATATGGGCAGACTTTGGAAGACCACCGATAAGGCATGCAGCAGCATTAAGTATAGACTGAAGCTTGGAGGTGTTAATTGCAGAAAGTCCAATATAGGCAGCATTGCCAAAGTCAATCCTAGTGCAAATCAGGGCATGGACCAAGGTAGTGATCGCATGAAGAGGAAGCGAGTGACGAATAGAGCGGAGTTAGAAATTGCTTCCATACATCGAGATAGAGTTATGCAAAGGCTGGAATGAAATGTTGGATAAGTGAATTAAGTGCTGGTGAATGTGAATGTAAATTGATTTGGTGTCTTGATGCTGTGGCCTGATTTCTAACTGGGTCTAACATTCATCTGAAAATTGCACAGAATTTTAATGCTGCATCAAAGAATGCTAATAATTACAATTCAGTGTTTTGTTTTGTGTGTCCTGCTGCTTATTCCTCCTGCACAGAACATAATATCAGAAATCTCTTCACAGACCTTAATGCATTAGTTGGGAAGTTATAGAAGTTCCAAGCCGAAATAGTTTGTAGGATGCGGTTGGTGGCCTTTATTTGTTTGAGATATTTCTTTGTTTTTCTCAATTAGGTGGAAAGGCAGCTGAATCAAGCAGCCAAAATGGTACTGGTATGATAATGAGTCAACTGTGAATGATTTTGACCATTTCTCGTTCTGCTATGACGAAACTAATGCCTGCATCTCTATTAACCAAACTCACTTCTGTTGCTTGTGAGCCACATCTGCAGTTTGCTGTCATTTGTCTTGTTACTGGACCGTTGCTCTGTTGTTCAATAAATTGCTCAGCCGGTGCTACTTTTTATTAATTGAAGTGGTGTAACACTCGTCCTTGAGTCGGTTTAAATGTCCGTACAAAACATTAGAACTGATTCAGACTGACGCATGGGGTGATTTCTTAAACATCTAAAGCTGTTTGGGGCATAGATTCCCTCCTATTCTAACCTATATTTAACTTTTGGTGAGTGAGTTACCTAATTAAAGTGCAAGATGTATGACAGCAGAATGTTATTGTTAGTTGCTGTGCTATTTAGCTACTTCCTTCTGATTGCTTTGATTCATTTGTGCTTCACTTGGTTAGAACAAAGGAAATTGTTGATTTTTAGAGTGACGACTGATGTCACCTAAGGGTATTTGGTCATCAGGCATTTGATACAATCGCATGTGGTGGTTGTGCTGCAGCCTTCTTCACACTTTGTTCTTATGCAGTTTCAGCCACAGACATATACCGGGTATGCAGGTCTTTCTCTAGGGTTCTGTCTTTGACTGTCGCTTTGTCTCTGTCTCGCTTGCTCTTGTTCTCTTTCTCTCTTTATCTCTCCCTCACTGACTAGTCACACATGCTTGTTCTTGGCTTCCATGCAGTCTTTAGCACATATCCAATCACTTCGGTTCTTGGTGGAAAACCCTGACCTTATAGTGTGCTTCATCAGTCTTTGGAAATTTTCAGGAATGTGTAGCTGTTGATCTCTTTCTGTTGTCTGCTTCAACTACAGTCTGTGCTTTTTAAATTGGATGGTGGCCTTATTAACTGAGCCTGATATTCTCCTTCATATTCACTGATTTCTGACAATATGTCACACATCAGTTTAGCTGTAGATGCTGAATGATAGATGGATTTTTGATTTGGTAGATTCCATGGAAGCCAAACCAAATCAGTAACTCTCTTTCTCTCACTTATTACACGTAAATGTGTAATGTTGTTATCTGTGATTAGAAATGACGGTCAGTCAGAGTTCACTGTTATCAAACTGTGCTGTAGAAATGTTAAGAGTTATTTTAACTGTACATCTTTCATCAATCCAGAAACTCGCTTTGGGGGATCACTGCGTATTTATTTAGATTTGCTTTGGCTGTTCGTAGCTGCTTACAAGCCATGGCTTCATTAACAAGATTTTATGATTAAACTTAGTTAATGACCAACCAACTGTCAGGTTGAGGGGTTTTGTCTGTTGGGAATCTGGCTATAACAGAGATGGACAGTGTTGGGGAAATCAAAAAACTGCTAAAGAATGGATGAACACATTTGTTTTTGTTTTGATAAATCATTTGAAAATGTATTTATTATTTCTTTCTAAAAACATTTTCATTTAATATATTTTACTAATTTACAGAAAATTTATTGACTTAAATAAGCTATGTGGAAAAGTAAAAATATTTTGTTCATTTAATTGTTACTGTTATTTAAAAAATAGAAAATAATGAAAACTGTTTGAACCAGTGGTCAATTTGAATTAAATTTCTGTTTTTTTTGCGTAATATAATAATAATAATAAAAATTGTTTTGCAGTTGAGTTAAAGTGGAAAATTGAAATCTTGCATAAATAAATTTGTCTGAGAGTTATTTATTAACTCTAGTGCAATTCCTTGCAAGGAAATGGTGTTACGTGCATGTATGATAATAATCATGTTGATGCATGTGAAAGCTATACATACATGTAGCAAGTTGTGAAAGCCTTGGTTCACAACTTTACTTCACAGGTTTTGTTGTTATGATGAAAATTTTTATTGTTTTCTATATGTTTATGAAGACAGTTTAACCAAGAAATGTATTGATTTCTAGTTAATCAGAGTTTTCTTACAACTCTCTGGTTTTATGTTATTTCAGTGTAAAGTGAAACCTCACAATAGGATTTGCTGTTTAGCACAGAATTGATTGTATACTGGAGCATTTAGATTATACCTATTAAGAACCTGTCAAAGTTACAACGCTCAGTAGTTTGGCTCGAGGTTTCGCACTCTTCTGTTTGCATATGCGTAATTCTGTGTATGAAGATTTGAAATGGCTGTATTGCAATGCTATTTTGAGGTTTCATTGTTTTGGGGTTAAATGCTTCTGGTTCTTATGTTTGTTTCAATGTTTTTGTGTGTAAATGAATATTTCTATGATTGAAAGCAGACAGCAGATTTCTATTGATGCAGTTGTGAATTTCTTAAGTTCTGAACTGCTTTCTGTGATGATGCAGAGTAAAGGAAGATTGTTGCTGCTTGACATGTCATATCATGTGTCTGAGAAACTCATTCTAAACAGATTGCATTGTTCATTTAGCTCCATTCATCATTTTATGATGAAAGTTAATATCTTGGCTTCTGTTTTATTAATTTCTTTTCAACAGATAATCTTGCTCTAAATTCAGTTTCAAATGGCTGAACAGAACATACTTTATGTAGATAACAGTTTCCCAATCAGTTCTTAAAACCACAAATTAAATCTGCCAAATTGTCAAAATTTAGACAAATAGTGTAACACTGCTGATCCAGTACCTGTGAGGGAAGTCAAAGGTTTATCAGTAGGTGGCTAAGTGGCCACTGTTCTTCCACTGTCCTTTTTCCTGTGGTAGAGGAAAAGATTGTGGGAACAAAGGAAATTGGGGATGCAGTTTTATATGTCTCTGTGTTGTCTTGGCCTTTCAACCACCCATCTGCTATTCTTCAGTCCTTTTCCTTTCCATAGGAAGCAGAAAGGCCTCTGAAGCCATTTCTGCAGCTGCAGCAGTTGATCTTCTGGTTTGCAATAATCTTCCTCTGCTCTAGAATTTTGAGTTATCATGTGATTTCCCTCAGTTGTGCTTACGAATATGATTTCATGTTTAGCTTTGATGCAGTATTTCGATGTTTAAATAGTTGTCATATTATCAACATGTTCTCAATGATTTCTTACTAGCCTAAGTAAAAACTCCTTTGGTTTCACACACCCACAGGTCTGTGGCCTTGGTAACCAAATGAAAAAATCTTTTGCTTTGGTCAAACATCTGATTAGAATCCAGTACAAAGTTTCAGTTTTCATGAAGATACACATTGAACTTTCTCGTATTTAAGTCTGTCATCAGATTTACTCAAGTGTTGTTTAAGAGTAGCAGTGACAGAACTGAGAAGTCAGATTTCTGTTAACTTCTTTCATTTTTCGTAAAATGATGTTCTGATCTTCTAGAAAACATTTAAGAAACGCTAGAAGCAATGGAGAGATGTGATTCTGTAGAGCCCCACAAAATGCAGAGAACATGTTGGCAATATGTTATTGAGATTTCTTCATTGCAGGACACTTCAGTTCGTTAGTTCTGTAACTTTCAGGTGGACTGTCAGAGACTAATAAAATAATAATTGGAGTTGTTGTTGGTGTGGGAGGTGCACTGCTCATCGGTGCAGTCGCTCTTCTCATATACTGTTGTCTCAAGAAGAAGAACAAAGCAGGTAAGAATTCTCAGCAACTACAAATTAAACACAATCTACAGAATTTGGGTGAAGTTTTCGAAAGTTGTGGAGATTGTATCACCAAACTTGTTTTTATGGCAGGCTGCTACAGTTTGTGTTTCTGTCTACACAGTTTGTCTGTCTTTCTTCCTGTGTTCAATGCACAGCTAATAAAGAACTTATCTTTACTTAAATGGAAATGTCTGTGAATGTTATTAGTTCTGTTGTACATACACTAGACTGTCTTATAACATGCTTTGCTATAACATGAATTCTGATATGACGCAGTTGGAAACATGGATAAGCAATTTAGTCCTTGAAATGACTTCCAAAACAGCGTAATAAGAAAGTTCTGGTGGATTTCGTTGTTTTCAGTTATGGATACATTGTGCGGATTGGAAAGTTTTACATGCAAATTGAAATATCTGCTACGTTGTGTTTATCAGTCTGTAAAATAATCAAAGTTCTGTCTTTTTGTATGTTATGCTGTTTGAATTGACATTCTTGAGTCACCAAACTTTGAGACTCAGATGAGGGCCATAGTAAGGTTCTGTTTGGACCACATCAGTCAACTTGTATTGTATTGTATTTGATAATTTATATAGCTCTTCTTACAGAATAAACTACTCAGAGGCGCTTCCAGCATGAGAACCCCGGGGAAATAAGAAGGTCTTTAAACAACGAGTTGAGTGAACTCTATCACAAACAGTGACCCTTGCACAAAATGATAGCAGAAGTCCATTCCATAGAGAAAGGCCAACAACAGCAAAAGCCCTCTGCTGAGCAAGCGAGGACTTAACTTGAGGAACAAATACATCCAGACGATCTACTGCTTTTGTTTCAACGTCACATGCAATCCATTTGCACACAGAATCATGTAACATGCAGTTTGTGCCGTGCCTCCCAGTGCTATGTATTTAAAATACAAGACACAATAGCACATATAGCAGGAACTTGCTGTGTAGTGATATATTGTTTGCGGGATAAGGAGCAGCTCACTAAAAGTCTGCATCAGATTGCAATAGAAGTCTGTTGTTAAGAAGATCAGATATGATGCTGGGATCCATATTTGTGACGTGTATAATTGTATAATTTATGTATAGTTTATAATGTGTAATCTACAGTGTTATACTATTTTCAAGGTCTAAAATAACCTGCAGTCCATTAAGACTTGGTTCTGATGGATATGACTTGGGAGCATCCACACATTAAGGGGTCTTTACTGTACAAGTTGAACAAATGAGTTTCTAAGGCTTTGTGTTTAGAGCAGTGCATCTGAGAATACAGCTGTTGGATACAGTTATTAAGCTGCTATTTTATGTCCCGAATTTGCTTCAATAAATTAGATGAAGTATTACAATCATGTGATCTGAATTGGATTCTTAATTTCTCATGCATCCTGATGACAACACTGAGGTTCTGCATTGACCCAGGAGGACAAACAGAGTAGGAAGTAAGACAGTTTGGCTCATTGATTGGTAGCACCACTTGCCGACAGCTGATACATGTGTGTTATTCCTACTGGTTAATATTTCTGGCTACGGGGACGAAAGACCATTTCGTTTAACACTAGTTTTGGAACTTATTTACTTGATCCGTAACTGAAGACAATGAAAGTTTTGGAGCCACTTGTTACAGCTTTGTTGTATTTGTTTGAACTTCTCTGTTTGCAGCTGAAACTGATTAGCTAAATTTTTTAAAGAAGTTTACATAAGACTTAACTCCGTAAGTGATAATCAAGTTTGGCTGCTTTAGATTTCTCTTTTGTCAAGCAGTATTTGATTTGGTTTCTGACTGTTCAATGCTTCTTGTTGTGTACGTTAATTTCTTTGATGTTCCGAGTTCAGTGTTGAAGATTTTCTGTAGTTTATCTTCTGTGGAATCCTGTAATCACGATACTTTGAACTGTTGCCGTGTTTTTATGGTCCACGGTTTCTTTTTGGATGCAAAAAGAGACGGGAGAAAGAGAGGGTTCGTGTAAAGCTAGTAAATTCCATAGATATATTGACCAGTGAAATGACACAGAAAGTCTTGGGTGAAGATAGAAAAGAACTCATAGATCGGTTTCAACAGCTTAACCACAATGGATGCCCTTCTCAACATAGTCAGTGAATCACAGAATTTAACTGCGGTTGTGAATTAGAAACAAGAACCATAGAAGTCATAATTAGGTCAGAACAGTTTATCAGTTGGAGATTGCAAAACACGCAAGGACACATTTGCAAAGAAATTGTTGAGCCGGTAGTAATAGGGTTTCTTCCAATCTGCTTGAGTCTTGACAAATGATGCCCTTGTTTTATAAGCAGTTCCACTTATATAGAAAGAATTGAGTATCATCCATTTGGTAAAATGTCTCTGTATTCAGATAACTTCTAATGCAGTTGCGGCCAAATCAGAATCAACTAAGTTGCTAAGTTAAACTGAGTTGTGTTTTCAATTAATTGTTGACTTTTAAAGTTCAACTGCATGAATTCTGCTTTAAAATACTCAAAATTCATATATGCATCCAGTATGTTTTTTCATTATCCCTGAAACTATCCTATAGACTCGGCCTCGTTTACTTTATGGTCCTTCTGATATCATGCACCTTTGTCAAATTCAACCTTTGCTGAAGTCGTTTTGTAACTGCCTCTTACCACAGTTATCGTCGGCTAAGCTGCTTCCAAATTCTGGAACCATCTGTCTTCGTAAAATTGAATGAGGTGTCTTCTGCTAACTCATGAATTCCGCTGAAAGCTCTAGACTCTCAGCCTTTGTCCATGTACCAGCAACTGACACTTTATTCTCATTGAACTCATGGGGTGGTACCTTCAAGGCTGGTTCTCTGCATTGGAGTCAAGAGGCAGCAACTGAGAAATTCTTGAGTAAGCTGCTTCTGTATTAAATCCTGGTTTCTCGTCAGAGGCAGATTTCGGCTGATTTCATTGGTTTCCTTTGCCTAAATTTACTTTGGTTCATTTTTTGTGTTTTTGCATATTTGTCTGGTATTTTAAAACTACCAGGAACGTGGTTCTTACTGTCTGGTTTACTACTTTCTTTACTTTGGAAAGATGTTTAGATGGATGTTTGCTTAGCATGACAAAACCAGTTGAGTTTTGGTGTAGGTGGGCATTGTAGCTTTAGAATGCTGAGGCTTCTCTGAGAGTGAAGGAACAGGACTGGCCCTTGGAGACCCAGAGAAAGACCCACTGAAGAGTAGAAGATATGACCCTTAGGAGAGTCGACGGCGAAAATGGATTGGTCACATATAGAGAGGAGACTCACTCTTGAGAACCGTAATGGATGGCAGGATGGAGGGGAGGAGGACAAGAGGAAGACCCAGACAGATGCTGCTGGATTGGATGATGACGGACGGATACAGCAGGTTTAAGGAAGAAGCTCAGCACCGAGAGGAGTGGCGTCATCGGAAATTTGAACCTGCCTGAGGGCAGAGAACCAGAAGAAGAAGAAGACGTGGCTCTGGGACAAAGAAACGATATTGCGGTATGCTCAATTCCTGAAGGGTAAAAGGGAATGAGGGTTTCTGGTGGGAAATGCCGACATTATTGCAGTGCTCGGTGACTTTGAATAAGAGGCATCGGACAGTTGGGAGTAAGTAATGAGATGAACCAAGGTTGATTGTTAGAATAGCAGAAACTTCAGAATTCTTTTCTGTTGTGTGAGAGTGTTGTGTTAATTGCCTGTTCTATAGCCTTGTACAAAGACCCGGTATGGTATGTATGTGGACATTCATACAGCAGCTGGCAAATGCTGTCAAATGCTTCCTGTTATATATGTATGAAACTAATTTGACCCATTAGAAGAATCTATTTCCTGGAATTGTGTTGGTCTGAGTGCAGTAGGACTTCGCTCTCACTGACTTTTCAAAGGAAGACCAGCTTCCATGAGGTCTTTGTTCGTCGTTTACAAGTGTAGTCATCTGAAGACACAGAACATACAGAGAAGATTTGACGAAGATTTAAAGTCATCTGTTCGTGACAGAAGAAGTCAAAGACTAAAGCAGTCGACAGCGTTTGGCTGAAATCACATCTTGAGGATTCGTTTTGCAGGCAGTGACTCTCAATCTGTGAATGTTGAAAGCAGATGACATGAATTTGGTAAATTCTAACAGTTGCAGGATGTTTGTTGGGAGTAGGATGAAAATATTTGTTCAGTTATTAGTTGACCTGCATTTTTCTTTGCCTCTACACAATGACTTTACAATTGCTGGACATCATCTAACACACTGAGTTTTCTCCTGTCTTGTAATGTGTGACCCGCTCTGACAAAATGAGTCTGAAGTCAAGCTATGCAGTTTTCCAAAAAGGAGTTCTAAAGGTGCTGTAGGTTGATATCATGCATGCATGACTTCAATGTGTTTTGGTCTTACACGTCGTAATCTATACATTTTCACTTATATCTAAAACTTTTATAGTTCAAAGTGTAAGCTTACATTTAATGACTTTTATACATTTATTATTATTAATATTAAAATATGCTATAATTTCTATTATTATTTATCCTTTAAGCCTTGCCCCAATTATTTTGATTATTATTATTATTTATAATTATTACTATTACTATTTAAAAGTCATTTAACTATAACTTTATTATTATTATTGACTTCAAATTAGTTCATCAGAGGGTTCAGAGCATGATGGCAATGTTCCGGAGAGGCAGATGGCATTTCCTCGTTAAACAGCCACCGAAATATTATTATTATTATTTATTATTATTATTATTATTATTATTGTTATTATTATTATTACTATTATTATTACTTATGTAATATTTCAGTGTTGGTATGGCTGTTCATACTTGCAAGACATTTTTATGATGCTGTTCTCAAGATATTTGTAAAATTTCGTTTGCATGAGTGGGATTTCAAGAACTGATTGTGAGGAAGATTAGTTGTGCCACTGAAAACCTGCCAATTTTCTCAAAATTACAAATTCTATGGTTCAACTGACAATATCTCCAAAACTAGTTGGAATATTTGTATAAATTTATGCATCATTATAAACAGAAATGAATGCACTATTTTATCAAATACAAACCTGAAAGTTGTGAAAAATCCAACTGAGGACTCATTTTGAGAGAGCTGGTTGCATAAACATGTATAGCTCGTGGTTCTGCAAGACCTTTCCAAATAGAAACATATACCGAAGTTTGCTGTTTGGTTCTGCTGCTAAAAGGATTTCCGATACTCAGCTTCTGGGTGTCTTAGTACTAAGACTTCAAGTGTTGTAGTCTTTGGACTAGATGCTTGAAGTCTGAGTACTAAGGCACTTGGAGTCTTAGGACTAAGACACTTGGGCTAAGAACAAGACTTCTAATGAAGCAAACTCTTAAGTAAGCATGAAAAGAAAACCCTGGCTTGAAGGCTGAACTGAACTGTCATCGATATTTGATGAGATTTGTGGAAATCCTCCTTTTGCTCAGCAGAACCACATATTAATGGCTGTCAACATAGGATCGGGTGTACTGATGAAGTAAGTGTCTTTAAAGCATTTACTATTGCATGCAATGTTTCTAATTTTCAGGATAAATTAAATCCTCAGCAGAGCTGAAGAAATAGGAAGAGGAGACTTCAGAAGATTCTGCTCTGCAACAGAAAGACTGCATCGCAGTTGGCTGCTGCCATCCACAATGAAGGGTCTGCACTAAACTAATATTCATCACTGTCAACAATCTGTAAATATGAAATCAATGTTTCCTTTTGTATGGTTATTCTAGAAGAAGGAATTATGAAATTCCTGTTACAAGTTCAGTGCTCGCTTGATTTTCGAATTAATCTGAGATGTTGTGTGTATGGTTGGAACTCTCTTCATAGCTTCGTCCAGAAAGACAGGAATGATTCCTAGATATGGGTGATGTTTCCTAGATGACAATTCTCAGCTGTTAATTGGCTGAAGTGGGAGGGAGGGAGGTCCTGGAACCGTTTGATTGTCTTGCATTAGATGGATGTGGCCTTCTTTTTGGGATACTGATGCCAAATAGACAACCGTCAGTGACCGTAGATCAGTTAAACCCTCGTGAGGTCAATCAATGGTACCCGCTTGGCATTTCTGGCTATAAAGCTTATTTTCGAAAGGTTTCAGGGATTAAGTTACAAGGTCACTGGATGAATGGAATGCAGCATGAATGCTTCCATGGATTCTGGAGATTATGAAGAGGATTCTCAACTGACTCTGTAAGTCCTATTGAATATTCATGTGTATTGTTTGTGAATATAAATGAGTATGTTGGATCGAGTGACGTTGGACTCTGCCATTCGAAGCCAGTTGATACTGAGTGATCATCGAATGAAACCGGAACAAATTCTGTTTAAAATTCATTTCATCCTGTTTCTCACTCTGTCTCTTCTCTTTTTGTCTCTCTCTGTCTGTCTGTCTGTATCTCTTTCTCTCTATCTCTCTCACTCCAGACCATCTAAATTTGGCTTTAACAATGATATTAGCTTCTGGTCCTCTGTTTACTATAATGGCCGATTGTTTGGCCGAATTCGTTGAGGGTCCGATTAGACCGGGTTAGGTCTTAGGCTGAGCCATGTGGGGCTAAATACTGGATGCTTAGATCTGCATGGCTGAGTCTGGTTTTAAGAGGGAAGGGGGATCTGAAGTACCTGACGATCAGGAAGTATTGCATTGAGGAGTATTTGCATTTGCCCACTCGTTATGGTTGGCTTCAGTCAGCAGATCTGCTTAGAAATGATAACGAGACCGACTGCTGTGTTGGATCATTGTTCAGTTGGATCCTATGAAGGGTTTTTGAATCGTTTATGTGGCTTGAAATCAGGTTTACGAATGAATGAACTAAAGAATGTCCTTGTGTTCATGAACCACGTGACAGTTATATGGCTGCGATCCACAGCGACGCCCTTCCTTCTCAAATGCAGAGATGATGTCTGTCTGCTTATGTATGCAAACATTTGAGATGCAGAATAATCAGAGTGGTTCACTGAGTGATTGGTTGCAAACGGACAGAACATTAATAGGAAGTTGGATTAATTCAATCAAATAAGGAAGTAAATACCTACAAAATGAATGAACATTCTAATTCTCTTAGTTCACTTAATGAATTTTAGCCATGAAATAAGAAGAAGTGAAGAGAAAGAGATTAAATGAGGGAGATGTCCAGTTCAGCCATGAATGATCTTAAAAGAGTCGCTGTGATGATGACTTATTCTTGCAACTATGATTTTTAATTTTAATAATTTAAATTTTTTAGGAAATGTAAGGACGTGATTGACAGAGCTTTTTTATGGCTGTAACACTTGATGAGGAAATTCTAAAGCAGGTGAAGCCTCCTCCCTCATGCTCCCTCTCCCCTTCGTTATGTCTTAGGTCACGAGGTTCATGATGGTGACGCATTGAGGGCTCTGCATTTACCTTGACATACCTGGGAAATGGCTTATTGTGAAGGAGGACGTCCTGTGACTACCAAGTGCTCTACAGGTAGAGATGTCTAACCAGCAGAAGTCATGCTTCACTGACTCGTGGGTGTTGTCCAGAGAGTGGTCAGTTGGAAGTGGATATTTGAGAGACGGAGATCATTTGGGATAAGATGATGTTGAATGGAGCCGGGAAAAGGAAGGCTTTGATCCGTGGCACTCCAGATTCACTTGCATCAATTAGATGTGCCCAGTTGGGGAGCTTGAGTGGGTTAACAGCTTAATGAAGGTTGCTCTGCATGAATAGGCACTGGAAATGGAATATGGAGTGATTCAAAAACAATCAGAATAGTGTAGAAACTGCAAATCCAGAAGAAAAGGAAGTTTTTACATGGGGGACACATGCTCAGAGACAGACATGCATACACAGACAGGCTTACATAAAGACACAGACAGACAGAGGGATATCTGGGTCAGTGTGAATAGCATGACATTTGCTACCCATGAAACTCAAAGCCTTATAATTAATTTGCATTGATTTCGAGTTCTGTTCGAATTATTAAAGGCATTGATACCCCTTAAGCATTTGAGACTGAAATCAGTGATTTCCTCTCTGGCTACGATTTTTCAGAAGAAAGTCATCGTAGGCAGTTGGCTGCTTTTGACTGTCGGTGACAGTAGCTGCTTAGAAATGCAGGTCTTGTATTAACAGATGCATTGACCGGTATGCAATGGATGAAGACTACATTTCGACTGACATATGACCAAGATCTTGTGAAGTTTCGAAGGCTGACAAGCACTTTTGGACCCTCCAAACGTCGTTTGATAGATCGACCATTTGTTGATTCTATTTGGTAGAGGGGTGGGGGTTTTTCAGTTGGAGGGGATTGGTTTGTTTGTTTGGCAGAGTCCAATGAATGGTCCTCGGATCGTTTTTGAACCACCGTTTCTTGTTTTGTCTCGTGTTAAGATCTTGCGAATGTGTTTTCTTAAAGGTTTTCAGCTGTTCATTACTGCAATATGTACGTTTTCCATTGACGATGTCTTTTATGCTTTGCTCTCTTTCTTGTGCCCCTTCAATTTATCTGCATTTTTCAGAGCTATTGATGACTGTCTCACAAAAAATCCATTGATCTGCTTTTAACACCTAATACTCTGTGGCTCTGTTTTGTCTGTTAGTCCTCAGTTTTGTCTTTCTATCTCTGCTTTATGTCTCCCTCTGTTTTTCTCCTCCTCCTCCTCCTCCTCCTGCTCCTCCTCCTGCTTTGCCTTCTACCTCTGATTACTTCTGACCTAATATTGGGATGGATCCTTCGGTCTTTGGTCCTGCACAGAATTTGGCCGACTGATGATCTGCTAGACGCATTCACCCACCAACACCCACCACCTGCACCTGACCTACCCCTCCACGCGCACACACATGCACAAACACACGCACACTCACTGTCGGCCATACATTTCATACCTGTTATGGATCTTTCTGCTACATGTTATGCTGTGTTGCTGTTAGGCTGTGGGGTTGTAAAATCTGCTGGGCGTAGTCTCAGTGTGTTTAGAGTACAGTTAAGAGGAGGTTTTGTGCAGGTGGTGGGGGTGCGGTAGCTGTACAGGTAGACCAATGGATTACCTGTCCTGTCTAGATGGCTTGTACCTGGATTGCTCAGGTGTGCAAGTAATCAATAAACCACCCGCCGTAGTATATTGCCTTCTCAGTCTAACTAGAGCTGTCTTGAGAGTATGCATCGCTAGAGCCAAGAGCAACAACAAGCCCTCTGGTGGCTGGAGTGTGCGTGACGGCCACCTGGTGAGTGAAGACTCCCATCAAAATTTTCTCAGACTTGTATGGTTTGATTGAAATGCATTATGCAGCAGGGGATGCATTTCGTCCATGCAGAGCTTTCAAAACAAGGCCCAAGTTAAATTTTGTTCTGTTGTTTTTATCTTTGTTTTTTTGGCTCAGAGTCAAGTAAGTGAGTGAGTAATCGCCTTGGATAAGTGAAGATGTTGTCATGAGTTGCAAAGTTAGACAGCAACTGACTCAGTCAGAAGAGGCAGTGCATGGTCTTCTGAACTCCGTCTAAACTGCAAGTGGAATCTTTTCCTCTTTAAGTCAGTCCACTTCCTTTCTGACCAATATGACTTATTTCATGTCTAGAATGTAGTAACTTACACTGGAGACTCGCTGTAATACTCCTCGTTATGTCTTGAATTCTGATTTAATGAAGCAGTGACGTGGATTCCAAATTTGAATCTGCTGTTAAAAATGTGACTCGTTTTTGGCAGAAGATGGTCCTTGATGTTGCTCTGTTATGATGAGTTTCTGATGTATTATTATTACTTAGTATTACTGATAGGAAACTTAAAAAGGATCTTTGGCAAAATGTTCTCCATTAGTTTCTCTTGTTTCTTGTGATGTCCAGTGAGAGGCCATGTGCTGTTGTAGGTCATCTGTCTGATAGCTCTGGCAATTGATTGGTCATTTTGCAGTTTCATTTGGATCAGTTATTGACAAACAGGAAAGTCCTGTTGTTGTTGTTGTTGTTTGGCTGAGTTGTTGACTTTTGAATGGATGTACTTTCGTGTCTTTCAGAGGTTTTTTAACCGATGAGTAGTTGATTGACTTATGATTGTCATTTGCCATTCAGTTGGATCATTTAAGAGGTTTTCTGGTTTTAAAATGTTTTCTGGTTTTAAAAGGTTTTCAATTGACTGTGCAATCGTTTTGCTGTCTCTGTAAAATGTTTACAGTTTTCTTCTGTACCCTTTGAATTTTGTGGGTTTTTCTATGATCTGTTTTAATGGTTTTTCATTTTCATCAGTGATACTCGGTTTTTTCCTGAAATGCTTATTGAGTGCGTTTTTATTCTGCATCAGTTGACTGCAGTTGCTAGCGATGTTTTTGCGTGACTTAATCTCGTTTTCTATTTTATAACCAAGAATGTATTTTAACATTTTTATGAATGCTGTTTATTTCATGCATTTCACTGTTAATCAGGATTGTTGTTGTTGATCATTATATATGTATTGTTGCATTATTTCATAGACAGACTTTTCTTACTTGTTATTCTGATGAAGGTTTTGGTGATACAATCTTGCAACTGATTTTTTTCAAATTCTGTTTTAGAATTCTGTTCTAATTGCATGAGCTTTGTTCATTTAGCAAAGCCGTGCTTTTCTCTTGCTTTTTAAAATGATTGTAAATCAGTACTTATTAATTACTAGTTAAATGTTTCTTTATTTAATAATTTAGTTATTTATCTTTGATTAGGGGAAATCTTCGAATTTATCAAGCAGAGAAAACTGGTTGGCATATTTTAATAGTTGGTTGATATCTGTTGTATGGAGATGTTTTAATCGGAGGATTCTGTGTTTTATCTCTGGCTGGACCATGGATGAACGTGTGAATGGAATCGGCTAAGTTGCTGGTTTACCCATCGGTTTCTGCTAGTTTTCTCTGTCAGTAGCACTTACTACTTTTCATGTGGTGAGCTGCTAACACTGTCGAGAAGAGTGGCTCTTGAAATCTGTTGCAAGAAACTGAACTGGAATTTACTAGAATGCTAGGCAATCAGTAGGCAATCATTGTGATTAATTTAATTAGATGGTGGGCAGTAAGTTATCTTGGTGATTAAGTGAATTAAATGGTAGGCAATAAATAGCAAGTTGTGATTAATGAGTATTTATGATTATTTGCGTTGTCATTTTGAGGAATTGTTTTTATTTCTGATCAGATGAAGTAAAATGATATTTCAGTTGGTTTTTGGTTTCTTTTGAAATGTTGAATGTTGTCCGTTGTTTTCTTTGCTTCTGTAGACAAGTATACGAACCCAGGGTAAGTCCTCCTCAGTTGCTGTCTTAGTTGATGATTGATTATAGGCACCAAAGTAATCTTAGCTTTTGATCGCTTCTTCTTGGATCTGCTAACCTTGCAGCTGGTGTGAACAAGCAACACAGACAGACAGACAGACAGACATACGGATATGAGAATGGTTTTAGTTGAAACAGTTTTAGTGCATTCTGTTGCAATGATGATTCACCTGAGTGTTAAGGTCCTTTACAATTGACCCATTCTAAGGTTTTCTGTTGTATGTTTGAAACCGTGGCGTTGTCAGAGGGATGGGGGTTTCATCTGAACCAGGGTCCTATGTCTTCATGACCACAATGACACCTTCTTCTTCTCCTTTGTCGTTAATGAATGATTAATTTCATCGAGAAATAGAACAGTTGTTCTGCTTATTAGTTACTCTCTACTTTCACCGAGGGGTCGAGTGAGTGAAAGAGGGAAACGACTGACTGGTAACGAGTGCAGTGGATGGAAACTGGAGCAGATAATTGCTTTGGTTCTTTTGACGAGAGAACCAGCGCCACAGATGATGATGAAGAAACGCCTTGAGATTCTGAGGCAGATAGATTGTTGACTGCTGTCTAGGAAACCTGTCGTCGTTTTCATGATTTCTTCTGCATTGAAGTAATCCATTGTCAGTTCTGACTGTGGCCTCAGCCCAGCCACCACCACGTTGTTCCTGTAAAAGGTCTGATGGTGATATGGACTCACATGCAATCACAGCTGGTCTCCAGATACGGGACAGCAGTGCTCTGCCTTGTGTATTAGGCACCCTCTCTCGGTCAACCATTGAACGATGGTACACAGAGACAGACACAAACAGAGAGGTAGAGGGGGTAAGTGATTATTGAGCGAAGACGATGGTTAGGTGAAGGTCGACTGGTTTTGCCGGCAGAAGCGATCACCAGATGACGGTTGGAGATTATAAGAAGATGGAGACGCTGGAGAACGTCATAAGCAAAGCACTCGTCTCTCCTCCTCCTCGACCTCCAGCTGCATCTGCTGCTGCTGCTGCTGTTCATTCGGCTCCTGATGCCAGTCTGAACCATTGGACACCAGATGACAACACCAGCGAAGTAAGTGAATCAGATGACGACATTGCTCTCTTTTAATTCCTACTTAGACTAAATGAAAAGCATTTGTTGACTGAAAACGATGTCTTCTATCTACAGTTAATCTGACTTAAAGAAATGAGACGTCCATTATTTTCTGGTGCATATGGTTTAGCATCAGAAGAAGAAGCCTTCTGTTTGTTTGATGAGTTGGTTGAGGCTGAAGAAGATCAACTGACACAAGTTGTCTGTGTTACATCATTTCTATGCCATGTCTGAACGTCATTTCTGTACGATGTCTGGTAATCTTTGATGCAGATTCTATGTCGGAATGTTTCTGATGTTAGGTGCCAAGAGCAACAGTTGACGAGCGATTGGTCTACGCAGATTTGGCACGAGATGCTCATCCACAGCTGAAGCCAGAGGCTGCTGCATTGAGTGCAGAAGATGATGTGAAATACGTCCAGATACGAGAGACTTAAGCATGAAGAACAGATGGACTCAGGGGCCTCTCGCTGTGAAAATCGATTATGATCCCACGTTTAAATCAGAATGTAACCACGGTGTAACTGATGTTCTGTCGGAAGACCAATGATTTTGGACTGAATCTGATTAGCATGTATGCTTTAGTCAGTACCCTTGTGAAGGCAGATGGCAGCAGATGAAGACTGTGAAGATAGACAGCCACTTGCTCTGACCATTGTCAGTGCATTTTGTCTCATTTGCAATGGGTTTCCTGGCCAATTTGTAGCATCAAAGAACTGTTGTGAGTCGAAATTCTCATTTTCATGTATTCTTCCAGTTTATCGGATCTGCTGCCGTCTGGAAATCTCTTCACTCTGCAGATTCCTTTAATTCGGCTGAAATCTGTGTAGATCAGTTCAACTGGAATTCTACTGAAATCGAGTTGATGTTAAATGCAATTCATTCATCAACTTACAGCTGATTCCTAACCAATCTTCCGAATGACATACTTTCACAGCATTTTCTGATGATCCATTGTACATAGTTTCCTAATTAGTTCTTGTTTCTGTGCCATTAAATCTGCTCTTTAACTGCAGCCAGAAACTTCTTTAACTTGAGTATTAATTTGTGATGTAAATTCTTGTTAGATAATTTGTTAAGTATTTGATCTGCATGTTGTGTATGAATTACTTAACTTCAGATCGATTTTTGGTGATTTCCTGTGATGTGTTAATAGACGAGAACAGATGAAGTGACCTTGTATGATGGCTCTTGACCTTCGTAGTTAAGAGTTTAGTTTGGTTTTCATATTGCATGTTCGACTGTTATGATGTCGAGATCTTTCCAGTTGGAAAGAACGATTCTGTCTTTGAATTGGGAACTGGTTCAGATGAAACCTCCCACTCCCGCTTTCCCACCAAATTAGACAAAGTGAACTTAAAGAGAAGTCCCTTAAACTAGCATTATATTGCTGTCTGTCTTTCTGTCTGTCTTTCTGTCTCTCTGTCTGTCTCTCTGTCTGTTTCTGTCTATCGCTCAGTCTGGCCTGATCAATGATGGCGCAAAGGACTTTCTTCCTTAGAACTGAGTGTGGGATGCGGAATTGAAGGCTTGTATTATTTTCAGTGTTGCAGATACATTCAGCAGATTCTATCGGACCCTTCTCTTCCTGTCATGTCTATCAATCCCTTCTCTTCCTGTCATTTCTATCAAACTCTTCTCTTCCTGTCATTTCTATCAAACCTTTCTCTTCCTGTTATGTCTATCAAACCCTTCTCTTCCTGTCATTTCTATCAAACCCTTCTCTTCCTGTCATTTCTATCAAACTCTTCTCTTCCTGTCATTTCTATCAATCCCTTCTCTTCCTGTCATTTCTATCAAACTCTTCTCTTCCTGTCATTTCTATCAAACCTTTCTCTTCCTGTTATGTCTATCAAACCCTTCTCTTCCTGTCATTTCTATCAAACCCTTCTCTTCCTGTCATTTCTATCAAACTCTTCTCTTCCTGTCATTTCTATCAAACCCTTCTCTTCCTGTCATTTCTATCAAACCCTTCTCTTCCTGCCATTTCTATCAAACCCTTCTCTTCCTGTCATTTCTATCAAACCCTTCTCTTCCTGTCATTTCTATCAAACTCTTCTCTTCCTGTCATTTCTATCAAACCCTTCTCTTCCTGTTATGTCTATCAAACCCTTCTCTTCCTGTCATTTCTATCAAACCCTTCTCTTCCTGTCATTTCTATCAAACTCTTCTCTTCCTGTCATTTCTATCAAACCCTTCTCTTCCTGTTATGTCTATCAAACCCTTCTCTTCCTGTCATTTCTATCAAACCCTTCTCTTCCTGTCATTTCTATCAAACCCTTCTCTTCCTGTCATTTCTATCAATCCCTTCTCTTCCTGTCATTTCTATCAAACCCTTCTCTTCCTGTCATTTCTATCAAACCCTTCTCTTCCTGTCATTTCTATCAAACTCTTCTCTTCCTGTCATTTCTATCAAACCCTTCTCTTCCTGTCATTTCTATCAAACCCTTCTCTTCCTGTCATTTCTATCAAACCCTTCTCTTCCTGTCATTTCTATCAAAACCCTTCTCTTCCTGTCATTTCTATCAAACTCTTCTCTTCCTGTCATTTCTATCAAACCCTTCTCTTCCTGTCATTTCTATCAAACCCTTCTCTTCCTGTCATTTCTATCAAACCCTTCTCTTCCTGTCATTTCTATCAATCCCTTCTCTTCCTGTCATTTCTATCAAACTCTTCTCTTCCTGTCATTTCTATCAAACCTTTCTCTTCCTGTTATGTCTATCAAACCCTTCTCTTCCTGTCATTTCTATCAAACCCTTCTCTTCCTGTCATTTCTATCAAACTCTTCTCTTCCTGTCATTTCTATCAAACCCTTCTCTTCCTGTCATTTCTATCAAACCCTTCTCTTCCTGCCATTTCTATCAAACCCTTCTCTTCCTGTCATTTCTATCAAACCCTTCTCTTCCTGTCATTTCTATCAAACTCTTCTCTTCCTGTCATTTCTATCAAACCCTTCTCTTCCTGTTATGTCTATCAAACCCTTCTCTTCCTGTCATTTCTATCAAACCCTTCTCTTCCTGTCATTTCTATCAAACTTCTCTTCCTGTCATTTCTATCAAACCCTTCTCTTCCTGTTATGTCTATCAAACCCTTCTCTTCCTGTCATTTCTATCAAACCCTTCTCTTCCTGTCATTTCTATCAAACCCTTCTCTTCCTGTCATTTCTATCAAACCCTTCTCTTCCTGTCATTTCTATCAAACCCTTCTCTTCCTGTCATTTCTATCAAACTCTTCTCTTCCTGTCATTTCTATCAAACCCTTCTCTTCCTGTCATTTCTATCAAACCCTTCTCTTCCTGTCATTTCTATCAAACCCTTCTCTTCCTGTCATTTCTATCAAAACCCTTCTCTTCCTGTCATTTCTATCAAACTCTTCTCTTCCTGTCATTTCTATCAAACCCTTCTCTTCCTGTCATTTCTATCAAACCCTTCTCTTCCTGTCATTTCTATCAAACTCTTCTCTTCCTGTCATTTCTATCAAACCCTTCTCTTCCTGTTATGTCTATCAAACCCTTCTCTTCCTGTCATTTCTATCAAATCCTTCTCTTCCTGTCATTTCTATCAAACTCTTCTCTTCCTGTCATTTCTATCAAACCCTTCTCTTCCTGTCATTTCTATCAAACCCTTCTCTTCCTGTCATTTCTATCAAACCCTTCTCTTCCTGTCATTTCTATCAAACCCTTCTCTTCCTGTCATTTCTATCAAGCCCTTCTCTTCCTGTCATTTCTATCAAACCCTTCTCTTCCTGTCATTTCTATCAAACCCTTCTCTTCCTGTCATTTCTTTGTCTTGTTATTCGCTCACCATGTCCCCTGTTTTTATAGTTAATCCTTCCTTCCTTCCTTCCTTCCTTCCTTCCTTCTTTCCTTCGTTCTTACCTTTCTTCCTTCCGTCCTTCCTTCCTTCCTTTCGTCCTTCTGTCCTTCCTTCCATCCTTCCTTCCTTTCGTCCTTCCTTCCAACAGAATCACTTGTGCTTGACAGTGGCATGTATCGAATTAACGTCCTTTTCTTCCTTTACTTCCAACCTGAATGCTTTCTGCTTTCAACCGAGTAATCATCATCACCAGCAGCAGCCAAAGTCTAATCACATGACCGATCGAAGGATCTGTCGATTGATTGAGTGTTTATGTCTGAAGGTCCCTTGGTAAACCTCCTCCATATGACGACGGATACCATGGACCCCAGCGATCGGCTAATCCTGATCTCGTCCAGGGCTATCAACTCGACGACTATCCACAGCAACAATTCTCACCCTACACCAACCAACAGAGTCGACCGGTGAGTCACATCCGAACTACGATTCACTTGACTCTTCCTTCGCTAATTAATCAAACAGCTTTCGCTTTCAGACAGAGTAAGAAGAAAAAGTTGTTCTCTGGATGGATCACATTTTGTGATATCTTCTGTAGTTTTCTCTGTGTAGCAGATGGTGGGTCAGTGAGTGATTCAGTCAACAGAGTGCAGTGCAGTTGACAAAGGAGGTCAAGGAGATGGATGTGAGTGACTAGAGACAGTGCCTCATCGGACCTCATGGTGATGGGCTCCGTCTTCCCCTCTCTGGTAGAACTCTGAATCAGATTGGTTGACTGAAAGAAGAGCCAGGAGGAGGAGGCCGAGTGGAGGTGTGTGTGTGGTTGATGCTATGTGTGGTTGATGCCTGTTGACAGCGCATTGAAGACGATGGGCTGAACTACGCGCAGATCCAGTTGGACAACAACCCGCGCAGTCGACAGCCGCTTCAGGTGACGGATGAAACCAACTACACTGACGTCAGACTCGCTTAGACCAAACGTTGACAGATTCCGCAGCAGCAGCAGCAGCAACAACAAGAAGGCATTCCTAAGGTTTTCTGTGTTTATCACATGAGCCACACTGTAGCCAGAGACGTTGCCCTGAGAACGAGTGCCTTTCCTATCAAACTGCTTATGTTATTTGTATTAGTGGCATTAGTTAGCGCTGTTTCTACATTTATATGTGTCTATGTAAACAACTATTTCTCTGGTTAAGATCTGGTATTAAGAATTTCTTTAATTTGTTGCTTCCCAGCCGCAACCTTCATGTTGGTTTTATTCTGGTATCTCTTTGCCACATGGTTGGTTCGGTTTACGCACATACAAACTTATATTACCAATACGTTACCAGTATTGGCCGAAAGAAAACTAAGGACCAAACGGGAGAATAAGAGGGAAAACGGGAAACTTTTGAAAATCATTTTAATAAATGGGATTACATTAATACTGTAATAGCATCTGGTAATTATCTACGATGCGATTTACATCTGTTTTCTTCTGCTTTTCCTCTCCATTGAAATGTAGATGATTGTCAGGCAGTGCCTTTGATTTCCTCAAAGCCTCCCTCCCTCCTTCCCCTTCTCTGCCTCCCTCCCTTTTCATGGCCTTGTGAAGGCAGCACCTGTCTGTCGAGTGGTCGCGTTTCCACTCTCTGCATCTGGTGCTCTGTGGGGCTTCTTGTCCAATGTTCTTTTTCAGTCAACGCTGCTTTGCATTTGAACACAATATTTGTCATTCAGAACTTGCATGTTGTACGTTGATCAGTTCTACCTTTCATCACCAGCATACTTGTTCGCTAATCACATTCTGCTGCAAAAAGTTTATTATTATTATTACTACTACTACTACTACTACTACTACTACTATGAAATTATATAACATAAAAAGTTTATTATCATTATTATTACTACTACTACTACTACTACTACTACTACTACTACTATGAAATTATATAACATTTTATGCCTAAAGATTACAGAACTGCAGAGTTTTTTTAACATTTCTGTAGGGTGAAACTGTTTGATCTACAATATTCATTTTCAATCCATAAGCCTATTCTTTCTCATATTATTATTTTGTAATTATTTGGAATTACGTGTTCCATTGTTGATCAACTAATTCTCTTGATGATGTGTAACTGATGGTATATTATACTCATTTAGATTCTATCAGAATCAATGTATTTAAGCAAAACCGCTGGCTGTCCATTGTGTGTCTGTTCACATTGAAGAATTAGTTTTATGTTAAGTAAGAGCCTGATTACTGTTTAAATGTTGGTGGCTTTTGTGACGTAGAAGCGTCGTTTGACATTCCACGCGTAGTTGATTGATCTGAATGCAGATCTGATGAATTCCATCCGATGCCTTTTATTCGATTCTGTTTCATTTTATAGTAGCCGTTGCTGAGACTCGGAGACCAAATCAAAAGCGGCTTTAATGATGATTAGTTGATTAGGACTGTTTGCATATCGTGCTTTTTATTGTTTCATTAGAAGAATGAGAACTGACGGAGTGAAGAATCTGTTGCAACAGTTGTCGTTTGGAAGAATGTTGTTAAGGTTGTTGTTGCTTCTTTCTGGGTGGATGCCAGATCTTTTATCACAGATCTTGATGCCACTCGTCTCTGTTTTGCTTTTTGTTGGCTGAAATGATGAGGGGCTTGTTTTGTGGGGAAATTACTGATCACCTGAGGAGACAGACCTAATTATTATGGACTAAACAGCGTTTGTTATCTCTGATTTTATGCAGTCAAATTCATTGATTTTGAGCAGACCTTGATGTCGTTCTGATCTCGACTCGAGCCTTACCTACCTGCCTCTTTACCAGCCATAGACAGTCTATCTCTCTCTCTCTCTCTCTCTCTCTCTCTCTCTCAGACAAATGACCTTCTCGAAATTCACCGGGACTAAACATGGTTATCGGCGTGATTTTGGTGCGCCATTGGTTGATGCCTTGTGCATTAGACATGGGCGGTATAAAAGTTACGATTACTGTTTCTTGTGACAGCTGTTGTCTGATTGTTGGAGTTGGTCTGGAACGAGACGTGGCTGTTCGCCTGGGATTTGGCCTCGGATGAGTGATACGGTGATGGAGAATAACCATTTGATTGTTTGCAGTTGAACAAGCAAGATCTGATCTGCAGAACTTTTGAGACAATGAAAAGGCGCTATATGAAGTGGCCTAATACGTAATTCGTTGATGTCTTTTTTCGTATCCGTTCTCCTGTCGTATGATAATGTCACACAGCTGACGTATTGACGTTGTTGTTGTCTTTTGACTGCATTATTTGCGATCGCCTTATATTCATAATTAGGCCATGGAACAAATAGTTATTTGTCGTATAAGTTGTTTGCAGTGTGGCCAACAAGAACTTCATCAGCAATAACTGCTTTGTGTTGAAGACGCTACGAAGAAGACACCGACTTAATAATTATAAATGACAATTTGCCTTGTTTTCCATTTAGTTCTGATCAGATCTGTGAGGAGGCGACGTTTGTAGGAGTTTGTCAATTGTCGCCTCTGTTATGTATTTCAACAGAGACAATTCAGGCGCTCTAGTGATTTGATGTGATCTGATGGATCATTTCATCATTTTGCACCATTTCATCCCCGCTTCAGTTCTTTGACTGCATAGACCGACCCTATAGGGTATACCGTAGTTTTGTATTCTAGATCGTCTGCTGCAGTGGCGGAATTTATGTGGAGCCTATAGGCTTGTTGTATGGAATGCTTAAGATGGATTCTCTAGAGGCGTTGTACAGAAGTTCTCTTACAGTTCGTCGTTTAGATCGCTAGCGAAATACATAACCAGCTTAGTACATGTTATTCGAAGTCAGTTTCATTAGATTTCTTTTCATTCTCTGTCTATGTTTGCATCTGGATACTTTTATGGAGCATGGGAAGCACGGTCCATACACGGAGACCTTAAGTGGCGTGGCGCCCAATCAGACTGGCAGCGGTGGTGAAGGCGGATCTCACCCAACAAGTTCATTGAAAAATGAGCATGGTCAGGCCATACGGTCGCTGTAGACAAACTTGTAGGTCTACATTTGACATTTGTGGCCTTTGAAAGTCGGCTCATCAGTTGGTCTTCAACTGACGCAGGAATTTACTGATTGAAATCTCTGTTGTTCAGTTGACTTAGGCTCTGCAGAACATCGTTGGTCACTTTGTCGGTCGTGTGTTCGACTGATCCTCCTTTGTAACCACCGACACCTATATTATATTGTTGTGCTGTCTGTCTGTCCGTCCGTCCGTCCGTCTGTCTGATGAATGAAAAGTAAAAACGATTTCAATATCTTGTTGGCCCTCTTTTACAGTTTCTGAAATCATTGATTGAGCTTTGAAAGATGTAATCAGCTGAAATGAAATTAGAAGAAGTTTCATGCTTCTAAAATCGGAACCAGATTATGCTTGTCGGTGCAAACCGTATAAGTGTGAAATTGGTGACAAATAAATATCGATGTACAATGTGTGTCGCATTCTCTATGGAAATATTTCCGAGGTCAAAGCCGTAAACAAAGGTAGGGGTTGTTTAGGATGAACGATCCTTTCGCGTTGTTCTGTTATGCTTTCCAAGCGGTGTTCGTTCAGCTCAGTCAATCTCTTGAAAGTGACATTCGGCTTGATTTAGGAGCGCCATTGGTTGATACTTTGTCGTCACAGAAGTTGCCATTTGCTGTTGCTGGCACAGATCAACAGTTGAACCCCTTGCAGGTACAGCGGTAGAGTTCGCAGTGCGCGTGAGTTTCCCCCGAATGCAGATACAGTTCTGTGGACGAGAGACCGCGGAATATGTCGACCCTTAGATGACCTGTGTATCTTAATCGGAAACTCGAGATTTCTACGGCGCCCAACTACGAAAGCTACGTCACGGCAACCAGGGTATTCGGGTACTCGGTCTAAACCAAATCGATAGGTTCCAGCCAGGTCAAGATCCAATAGTCAGGAAGGCAGACAGTCAAACGGCTACAGGGGATGGTGTTTGGAATTGAACCGGAGAGATAAGGGGAAGAGGAAGGATCAGGATAGGATTTGTGGAAGAGGTTTTCCATAGCGCCATGCGGTCCTCGACGCTGCTCATTCTTAATGAATATAGCCTATGAATATCCCAACAGCAAAGTCCATGATTGATGGCCCTACTCTTTTCTTTTAGTAGAGCCTTCAGACTTGGGCATGACGTGTTACTGACGTCATTTTTTCTCGACATATTGAGGGCAGGTGACCTCTCCACTGTCTCGCCGATTGATCTTCCCACTGGCAGCGTACGGCCAGTGTGCTCATTTTATAGCCGAGTTCGCTAGTGGTCAAGTGGGGCTACTACGAGGAGCATATAATGGGTGAGTTAATGGCGTTGATATGTGAAGGTCACGCATGTGTTCCGGTCTTTGCGAGGAAAGTCTTCCGTTCATCCGTTCGTCGTCTGTTTAAGCTGCGCTGAACTCAGTGACTGGTAACGCAAAGGGAAGTCACTTTAACACACACGCGCAGACAGTTAGGTGGAAGGGCGAATGGCAAGGCAAGTAGTTTCATCCCTCAGAATGCTACAAGATCCGTACGTTGTTAACACGATCGAGTCTCCCATTAGTTCTGTCTGAGGCTGATCAACTAATTAAGCAGCTTATTTACCAATTGCCGGCCTTTTACGTATAGGAGCCTACTTTACTTTGACAAGGCGCAATGAGAGTCTTAAGATAGGCTGCACGAGGCTTCTACTCTGTTTGGGGCATCAACTGTATTGTCGCAGTTGGTCCAAGAAGTAGACCAATTTACTTCTGCTTTATAATAATATAGGCCGATATGCTATGACTGGGGGGCCTACGCAGGCCATAACGGTTAGCCTTACAGGTCTACGTAGGACTAAAATGGGCTAACATCTTATGCATAGGAAAGTCACGAACACAATGGCCACGATCGGGTTAGAAGGGTTGTAGTCATATTCTGGTCTAATGACGTCACAGGGTCGTGCGTGTTAAAAGCAACTGAATCGGAACTGATTCGTGTTCCGCCCTTACAAGATTATCTCCGATTCTTCCTCCTCTGCCAGTCAGCCTACTTGCTCCCTATGATACACACGATGGCCGTCTGGTTCATAGCGAAGGCTCACGTAGGCCCTACGATCACAGACTGCGTTTTGGACGTCTTCCGAAATCGAAAATTAACTGCTAAATTTACTTCAAAAGCGGTACATAGATGTATCTGTACACGTTGTTCTATAACGACCGCATGGCGTCGACCCTGCTCAATTTTCAACGAACTTATTGGGCGAGATCCTTCACCACCACTGCCCGTTTGAATCGGTTCAAACATCCCTCTGTACGGAGCTTTCTAGCCCGAGATTTATATCTCTGAAATAATCCACTATCAGTATGCGAACCAGCATCCTCACGCATAGAGGCACCTTGACGTATGTATGCTTTAACCAACGTACAGCAGCTAGTTAGGGCCAAAGTTGTGTATGCAAGGCCTTTAACCAGGCCTAGGCCTATATAGTGTAGATCTACCTGTTACTCTTTACAATAAAATCCAGCTTTGCGCAGTGGCAGCACCTCCCTTAACCGATAAGGTTTATCAGAGGCGTGGTTACTGCCGTTGAAAACTATACTCAAAATCTCCAGCTCTGTTTATGTAAAACCAGCAGATAGAACGCACGGTTTTCAGAAGAGCTCTGGGGTCTAATTACGTCTGCAACAGACTGATGAGGTCCTCCTTAAATAATAATACTTCATGGCGATTGGACTCCGCAGAGATCCACTGAACTTGGTTCTGCTGTTCATCTGCACAGACCCAGTGCGTAATCTCGCACATTAATCCGCCCGGTGGCGCAGATTTGACTGTATGTGAGTGTGCAGTTCTATTGTAATCGGAAACTTCGTATTATGGTGCATTGATTACTAATTTCATGCACAAGGGTGACACATGCATTGTTAGGTAGTCGTGCCCAGTTGTCGGACTGCTGTAGTCGTACTGGAAAATAAACCACTCATCCCATATTACACATCTGAGGCATCGCGTAGCACGCGTTGTTGTATGAGGCGTACAGGCTCAACCTAGTACAACGAACAAGTAGTTTATGCATTGTGTGTATTCCTTTCTCATGTATACATTTGGAGCAATGCTAGTCAGTCAGTCGTAATGTTGTGCTTATTTCCAAACATTCTGCAGTGTGCTGAAGAAATCTGGATCTGCAAAGATCTGAAGATTATCAATGGAAGGGTGACGCATTCTCTTACAGAGTAACTTATCAATAGTCTGTAGAGGGAACACTCCAAGAAAGATGTAATTAACATCCGTTTAGGAAATTTTCAAATGCTGTTCAAAAACCAAATTACACCTAAGGATCGTTATTTTAATTTAATTGGTTATTGGCTGAACACGGATCTGTTGCTGAAACGTAAATGGTGTTTCATTTGTCTGATGATTGAACCGAAAATAGTCGGATCATTTGTTCTATGATTTGCTGTGCATATACGGCAGAACACCGTCGTATTGAAGATGGCGATTAACATTGTCGGTTAAAGTGGTTGTAAACCCTCTTTGTGAAGGATTTGTTTGGAAAATAATTGATATCTGAACGCTGATGTAGCACCTGTTAGGATCCTTTATAAGAAACTTCTCTTGAGTCTAATCAGTGTCCGAGTTTAAAAAGAAATGTAAGAATTTCTGCATATTGTTGTCAGGTTGTTATGTACAATAGCAATAACACTGGAATAGTTTTTGTAGTAATTAAGTAATGTGAATCACATTTCAGCCACATGCACATTGTGATTCACATTCCTATTCAGATTAAAAATCAGATTCAGTTTCATATTCACATTTGATTCACATTCAGCTTCAGATTCACATACTTCTATTCAGATTCAGTTTCAATTTCAGAATTGTATTCACATTCAGATTCACAATGACATTCATTTTTATATTCATTTTCAGATTTAGATTTTGATTCAGTTTAGGTCATGTTCATTCTAACAAAGCTATGTCACATTCTATGTAACTCACAATCAGTTTAATTTAGCACTTAGCACTTGACATTAACACCTAACACAAGTCTTAGCACAAAGCACTTAAGACTTTACACCTGAGACTTAGCACTTAAAGACATATAACGCACAAGACTTAACATTTAACACTTAGAACTTAACACTAGGGACTTAAAGCTTAAGATACAAGACTTAAGCCATAAGATTTATTACTTGGCTCTTAACGCGTAAGACAACACTTGTTTAATACCTAGCACTGAAAACTCAACACTGAACACATAACACGTAATACTCTGCCTCAACCCACACCTTTAATACTAACTCTTCTGTCCGGAATTTAGGTGTTATTTTCGACCAGAACCTTACTTTTTCTGATCATATCACCCATATCTCCCGCTCTTGCTTTATGCATATCCGCGACCTTCGCAGAATCCGCCCTATGCTTGACTTTAAAACTGCATCAACCATCGCCACATCCATAGTCCATGCTAAATTAGACTATTGCAATTCACTGTTCCTGAACATAGGCTCCACCCAAATAAGCCGCCTTTAAGCCATACAGAATGCTCTTGCCCGTGCTGTTACCAAAGCCCCCAAACACCATCAGATTACTCCTGTTCTTAAATCACTACACTGGCTTAAAATACCTGAACGAATCGAGTACAAAGTCCTATCACTTACATACAACACACTTCAATCTTCCCAACCCTCCTATCTTCGTCAGTTATTTACAATACAACCGCTTCGCAACCCGTTCCTCTTCTGCCCTAACACTTCTCCGGCCTCCAGTCACCTCATCCTTAAAATTTGGTAATCGCTCCATAGCCATAGCTGCCCCACCACTCTGGAATAAACTCCCCCCAGAACTGCGACAGTTTTCGGACCCATCATACAAACTCACCGATGCTCCACCGCTTGCAATTTCTGCTTCGGCCTTTCACTCAAAACTGAAAACATTACTCTTCCACAGATCCTATCCTGACACCCCTTCTTCCTCTTATCTGCCTCTGCTCTCCAGCCCCAAACATCACCCACCGTAGCGGCCACGCTCTCTCTCTGCCTGACTGTCGCGAGCTAGTCGCAAAGTCAGAGTTAAGAAATAAGTCAACACAACAACTTTTCACGCGTTTCTTTTCTTCTTGTGGTGCTATCTCAAACCGCCATAACTCGAGTCTCCCTCTAGACTGTCCACCTGCCCCTTGTATATGAAATTTAGTAAGAAAGTGGGACCTGCCCAGCCCTTGGTCCTGACACTGACTCTTGGATCTTGACCCGGAACCAAACCCTTTTGCCTATCGAGTTTGTTTTGACTGTGCGCCTGTGAATAAGCTGGTCTCCGTAGCGCGGCTTTCTTTGGGCGCTGTAGAAATCTTGGGATTACGATTACGAACACTTAAGACATTACACTTAACACTCAACACATAAGACTTAAGACCTAAGACTTAGCTTAACACTTAACATTAACATCTAACACTTAGGTAAGTACGTATGCATGCATCTAGTCTTTTAAATAGCGCATTTGAAGAACCTCTCAAAGCGCTGACAGTTAACATACAAAACGTAAGACCCTACGCTTACGATTAACCACTTAACAAGTAACACTTAACACATAAGACTTAACACTCAAGATTTAAGACTTAACAATTACTTTCCAGTGTTGTTTTTCGACTGCCACATTATGCAGCATCCGCTGCGACTCAACAGAAGCGGCCACTGACTCGAATCACTGGAACGAAAACCCAAATGAAAAAGCTAATGTTCAGGAAAATCTGTCGATTCACAGGAAAGGTGTTTCGAGTTTGTTACCCATCTCTGAAGCGCTTTTCGTGTTGTTGACCCATTTCCCGACATTTTTTCGTGTTTTCGGCGGTTTTCTAAAGGTGTTTCGAGTTTGTTACCCATGTCACATCACATGTCACATTACATTTCACATCAAATCATATATCCTATCACATTTCACATTACATTTCAGAAATGTGGAATATTAGTACAGTTTACCATTAAGTATAGCATTCCGTGTAGTACAGTATTTCACAGAGTACAGTATACCATGGAGTATAGTATAACACAAAGTACAGTATGCCATATATGAGGGAAACGGTGTTGGAGGTCGCGGAGGGGCCTGTGTGGCCTCCCATGTGCAACAGAGAGGGCCAGATTCGCCCAAACCACTATTTTGCATGTACTTAATGTATGACTCACGAACGGAAAAAATCGCCGCCGCCATCTGATTCCCTTATGTAGAACTATATGTAGCCGCTAGTCAACTACGATAGCGTCTCTACGACCGATTGAACCAACCGACATAACTGCTTAAACTCTTATATAGATGCATATTTACATTTTCTGCAATTCTTTTATGCTTGTAAATGACACTTCTGCGATTTAGACGACTTTCTACCAATGTTTGCAGTTCAAAGCCAGCTGCTATAAACTGATAAAATTCTAACAAAGATATCAAAGTAATGTCAATTACTTTCACTTTAATAATATTTAAAACATTGAATAAACTAGTGAACTGACTTGCGATTCTGCTTGTGGTTGATGGGAATTTTTAAATGGTTTGCAAAGATTTAAAAAAAATTGTATCAGTAGCCAGGGATGCACTCAACTGATCAAAATCTACTGATGCGTTCGTTCTTGTAAGTTGCGCTTTACAAATCTTCATTTATGTAATGGTATTTTGTTGTTTCTGCCAGTAACACAATAGCGAAGTATGTTGGCTGAAACAAATGTGGTGAATCTGTAACAAATGGGCGTTTGTTTCTGTGGACGCTAAAAATCGTTCTCTTCGATCTAATTTTATCCATTACCTAATGTCGAGTCTAAATTTGGTCAGCCTGCTCATTAATAATGCCGTATGGCGCACGTGACTTGTGCTTAGACGGCTTTGCTGCCTAAAATGGCGCGATGCGATCATGCGAAAGGGCCGGTGTTCTTTCTGCGCAGTTGGGTAGTCTAAGCCAAGTTCTCGAAATGGTAGGTGATACGGTAGTCGGACTTTTGCGATATTTATGAGATGAAGGGGATTTAATTACGCGCAGCTAGTGAAATGTCTGCAAGAGATGGGTGACAGCGTGGCTGCAGGTGATTGTAACAATTTGAAACATTCTAATCTAATCCAATCGAAATATTTCGATAGCGCCGTTATCGTAATGCCCAAGGCATCATCGATGGTCGCTATCAGTCAAAATTGCAGTCAAAAATCACAAACCGTTGGAGAAGCCGGATCGACTAGAAAAGTTACCAGTGGCAAGCTCGCGCACACAAGCAAAGCCCAGCCAACTGGTTCCCAAGTAGAGTGACTAGGTGACAGTGCCTTATTAAGTTAAAGTACTTCATTTTGTGTTGTTACCGTATGTTAACCAATGTAAGCATTTGAAAGTGCTTTATTAAGTGCTTTTGGCCTTTATTTTGCCTTTATCAGCCTTATAAAGTGATATATTAGGTGCTATAAACCTTTATTTACTTATATAAACCTTATAAAGTGTTACTTTAAGGGCTGTAGACTAGCATTTGTCCAAATAAGCCTCTAAAGTGCTAAATGTTGTGCTGAAGGCTTATGTTTACCTACATGAGCCTTATATTGTGCTGAATTTAATGCTATGAGCCTATATTGACCAACTAATGCTTTATGAAGTACTGTGTTAAGTGCTACAAGCAATTTTTACCCAGTATTGGTCTGGAGAAGTGATATACTATGTTTATCTATACAGGTCTTATAAAGTCCTATATTAAGTGCTATTAACTTATGCTTATCTATATTATTCGTACAAAGAGCTATGTTATAGAAGCCTGTGTTTGTATATGAGCCTTATAAAGTGCTATATCAAGTGCTGTAATCCTATGTTAACCTATATAGGCCCTGTGACATGCTATATTAAGTGCTTTAGTCTTATCCTTTGACTTCACAAGCCTTAGAAGTGCTATATGATGTACCATAAGCCTATGTCTACCTGTGCTGGTTTCAAAGAAATGTTCTATTGAGTGACAAAAGCCATGCTTTCAAGTGCTATGTTAAGTACTGTTAAGCTAACTTTACCTGTATAAGCCTTATTTAGTGCTATAGTAAGTTCTGTGAGGCATGTTTGCCTATAGAAGACTTACAAAGCCCTATGTTTAGTGGTAAAGGATTATGTTTACCTATATGAGCCTTATATGGTGATAAGTTAAAAGCTATAAGCCTAGGTCTAGCTAATAGAGCGTTATGAAGTACTATAATAAGAGCTGTAAGGGTATGTTTATCTTTTTATGGCTTATAAAGTGCAACCTTAAGTGCTTTGAAGCTATGTTAATGTATATTAGCCTTACAGTGTGCTAAATGAAGTTTTGTACAGCTATGTTTAGAACTGTTTACCTTATAAGGTGCTATATTAAGTGCCTTTATGCCTCAATGATATAGGATTATGTTTATCTACATAAATCTTATAATGTGCTACAGTGCCTTTATGCCTCAATGATATAGGCCTATGTTTATCTATATTAACTTTTTGAAGTGGTGTTAAGTGCTTTAAAGGTGTGTTAACCTTATTATCTGTACAAAGTGTAAAATGAACTGCTCTTGGCCCATTTTACCAATATGGGCATTAAAAGTGCTATATTATTAATGTATTAACATTATATTATTATTAATATGTTTACCTACATAGGTCTTATAAAGTGCTACAAGTATAGTAGATGCTTAAGGCCTATTTTTGCCTATATGAGCCTTACAAAGTGTTTTATTATTACAAGCCTATGTTTACCTATGTGAGCGTGTAACATGCTAAATTAAATGCCGTAAGTGTATGTTGACCTGTGTAAGGCTTAAAAATGCAATAATAATTGCTATTAGCCCATGTATATTTTTTAACCCTCTTAAAGTGCTTGTTTAAGTGTTATTATCCTATGTTTGTCATTATTGGCCTGAGAAAATGCTATGTTAAGTGCTGTGAGGCTATGTTTATCTATACGAGCTGTGTAATTTGGTATTATAAATGGCATAAACCTATGTTTATCAAAATCACATACTCCTTACCAAGTGCTCTGTAAGGTAGTATAACTTTGCCTATGTAAACATCATCAAATGCTATATTACTGTCTGGACCAATACACCCTGGCAAGCATTCGCAGTCATAGGCTGTATCCAACGGGATGGCACTTGGCACTGTTCTGGCACTAGTGCTCATCACACGGGTGCTCACAGGCCGTATCAGCACCGTAAATGGCAGTCAGATCTTCCAGAGATCCACGGACAACATCCTGTGGGTCGGCAGGCAACTCGTCAATCTGGTCTTTCACCTGATCAATGCCTTCGTGAATGTAGCTCAACAAATACAATGAAATAATAATACAATCAAATTAAATTAATACTATGAAACAACTTTGGGAATATTTAAACACATGCTTGAGATGCATTGGTCACTATACGTTGAGTCTGTAGTTATTTACTACATTTTACCTAATTACCTGTAATTTAATTGTATAATAAAACCTGAATACACGCACGCATGTATGTGATGTTCATAGTAAGGCAAGCAAGGATAGGCTTTGAGGATGAAGCGTATAGACATGGTCTGCATCTGTAATATCTCTCCTCACATGACACGAATTGTCTCTCAGGAAATGCTCCCCTCCCATAAATTCCGACCCTCAGTTTTCATCATAAGGATCAAATTCAACATACAAATCATGAGTTATATCTCACATTTCCAGCTCATCAAACTTCAAAGTTTATTTGTAAGGCAGCTCAGAACGTTCCTTAGTGCCTTGTGGACTGTGAGAGACCTCCATAACTGTCTGATGCTTCAAATACATGGCTAACACACAACATAGTTTAAGAAGTAATCAGACAAGAACAGGCAACAGTAATAAGTTTAGAAATAAATTGCCACAAAACAAGAGTAATTTAATCAGTCATAGGTTAAGATCATAGGTCGAATTCTGAGTTACCATTACTTCATCTTTTGCAATCAGTGCACATGTCCCACTCAAAACTGAAAACCTCTTTTGCAGATCCTATCGTGATTCCTCTTCTTCCCCTTACCTATTCTGCAGATCCAATTCCAAACACCACCCACAGTAACCGTCTGACTCTTTGGTCTTGACCTGGGACTAAATCCTTCTTGCACATCAAGTTTGTTTTGACTAAGCACCTGTGAATAAGCCATGACTTAGCTTTTGTTGAGCGCTGTAGAAATCTAGAGTTTACGATTACGATTACTGCAGATACTTGCACCACAACAGAAGTCAACAAAGATTAGATTGGAACAGAATCAATCATATCTTACCAACAGAAGTCATCTTCTGTGAACTCAATAGTGGTGGTGGTGGTGGTGGAGGTGGTGGAGATGGTGGTGGTGGTGGTAGTTACTCTCTGTGCTCTCTGTTTTCAGTGGGATTGCTTTAAATAAACACAACAATTCATCATTAGAATCATTGTCCATAGTCATTGCCCCAGTCATAATTATCATTATTGTTGCTTTTAGTATCATTAATATCAATGTCTTTAAACTTCCATAGTAATCAATTCCATTTGCTACTGCATCATCACTGCCATCATCGTCATCTTTACTTTCAAAATGATCACAGTTGTTGTAAGCATCTTATATCCACATCACAGCTGCCATCCAATTCTACATATTTAAACATTCAACTGACTGATCGATTGATTGGTTCATTATTTATTCATAATTTAATTCGTTTATTTATCATTGTCTACGTCTGCACCACTTTACTCACCAGAAATCTTGACCCTCTGTCAGTTCACCAGTTTAAAAAAAAATAAAACATAATTCTGCTGAATCAAACACAAACCATCCATAAATGTGAGAAAATGATGATCATCAGCCTGAAGCCACTTACTGACAGGTGATTGACAGTAGAGCTCGTAAAAGTCACTTCCGGCCCCCAAATCCAGTTTGCTTTGCCACTGATTCCTGCATTGAATGGAAACTCTCGACCATTGTTCGGCAACACAATGATGGCGCCTGTCCATGCAGAAACATCAGATGAAGCCAGGAACCATCCCTCTGGAAAACTGTGCGAGCATTTCCACTTGCCATCAGTCACCAGAAGAAGTCCTGCGGATATCTCGATTACAAAGCCCTTCAGTGTGGTGCCGCTTGGACCTGACACGTGGATGCCAATCACATGAGAACCTGACTTAATTGAGCTTTGCAAACAACATCAGCCTGGTTGTCATCGGTCACATCTTGCAGAAATCCATTGATGAAAAGCTCAAAGTAGCATGAAGCACCAATGCGAATTTTCTCGTCTCGTGTCAGAAAAATGTAAGGTGAACTTGAAATATTTAGACACATGGCATCAGTTAACATTTCTAGTTTGTTTGTCAGAGTTAAGTTTACTTGGGCTGATAGTGTATGTCATTCATTCATAATTTCCACTTCACACTATAAGTGTTAACCAGGACATAGGTCCCATTTAGGTCTGCTTTAGGTTTTCCCATAGGTGCTTAGTACATAGCAATTTTTGTTTTTGCTCAGATCCCTAGTCATTCATTCATTCATTCATTCACATATTCTGTTAAGGAAATGAATCGTGTAATAACAAGAGGTTAAAACTGAATATGAATCTACGTTGTAACAAAGCACGTAATACCAGCAGACAGTCAATTCCGTCCATGTACACATCTGCCTTTGTGAGGCTGTGAGGCTGGAAAAACATAGTGTTAATTTCTTAGAGTTTCAGACTGCATCATTTCGACTTGTGTAGGTAGCACCTCTGTTTAGTTTTCTCTTAAAGTGGTGCTATATAAATGTCCAGTAACAATTAAAATCACAAGTTGTAGCACAACGACCTGTAGGAATGAGCAGGGGAGATGGGGAACAAGATGGAAAGAATCAGTAGGTCAAGAATGAAACTTTGTGTCAAGAAATCCAGTGAAAGCAACTGAAACACATGGAGCAATTTAGCCAGTAGAGTGTTGTTAACAAAAGCGTAAAGCCATCTCGAGCAACTCTGGGTATACAACTTAAAGGGGCAACTTAAAGACGGTTTTATCAAGATCCGAAATTCCAGAAGACTTGTTGCTCATCGCGGTTGGTGTGGTTTATACTGTGATCGCCCTTCAGCCTCCAAGGTGTATTAGCCGAACTGGAAAATAGCCACTAAAATTGTAACCGTTACGATAAAGTGGCAAGGTATTAAGACAGTGGCTTGTGCGCTGGTTGGCTCTCGATCAGAGCCTAGACTGCATAGGCCTATATATAGGTCTATGCGAATGCGTTGTTGTATGTAATATCGTCTTTGAATCTTAACAAGCTTCAGATGATACAAAACTCTTTTGCTTCATTAAATTCATTAAACTGCGTTCGTCAACTTACCTAGCTTCCTCTTAAATAGCATATTGAACAGATTGCGTGCTTGACCTTTAAAGCCGATTCCTCGCTCAGCCGATGGACACATGGCGTGTTAACATATGTCTTTCCTTACCTTACCTAACTGTACATGGCGAGTATTGTGACAGTGGTGTTGGTAGAGATTGGCACTCGCTGCCTGAAACTCGTAATCGGCTGCAGTTTACATTTGCTCTGTAGGCTGTCGACGTCTGAGGCCTCGAGGTTCTGTTCAAAGGCGTCGGCGCGGTTTTCAAAATGAAGTGGGATATTATTCCGAAATTCCTGAAGACTTGTTGCTCATCGTGGTTGTTGTGGTTTATACTGCGATCGCCCTTCAGCCTCCAAGGTGTTTTAGCCCAACCGGAAAATAGCCACTAAAATTGCAAACGTTACGATAGAAATGGCAAGGCTAAGACAGTGGCTTGTGCGCTGGTTGGCCCTCGATCAGAGCCTAGACTATATAGGCCTATCTTATAGACCTATGCGAATGTTTTGTTGTATGGAATATCGTCTTTGAATCATAAAAAGCTCCAGATAATTCAAAAATATTTTGCTTTGTCAAATGCATTAAACTGCTTTCGTCAGCTTAACTGGCTTCCTGTTAAATGGCATATGAATGCGTGCATGACGTTAAAAGCCGAGAACACCTGCCTTCCTTCCATCTTATATTTATACATTGGCAGCTTAATGCATTTGACACTAATCGAGAACGATGATCGAGGACTCGGAGACGGCAGCCTCCTTAAAAAATGTCTACGCTGTCAACTGAATACAGTTAATGTGGAAATGATTTGAAACCATTATATTCCAGGGCATTGTACCATGTACACAAGGATTTGATTTTATATCTAAGCGCATGTATAAATGTAAATTTATGTAGCTGTAGTTCATGAGAGACTGACAAGAGGCGCTACCGACTTGACAACAGAAAACCTCGAACAAACAGACCACATGGTCTTAAAACGGAGCTTAATGAAAAAAGGCCAAAAGAGGCCAAAGGTATGGCGCCACATAATTTGCGGGTCTAACTGACGCAGCTCTTGTGTAGCGCTCAGAAATTTAAGAGATTTGCATATGCATCCATGCGTATTTAACTATGCATGTATGTATGTATGCGTGTGTATGTATATACATGTGTATATGTATGCATGTATGTATGTATCTATATGCATGTATGCTGCGTTAGTTCTGTTGTTTCCTTTACAGAAAATACCCATAAGACGGATGTCGTTATTAAATGCCTCCTCCTCTTCTTATTCCTCCATCTCCTCCTTCCACTCCTCTTCCTAATCTTCCTCGTCTTCCTGCCCCCTTGCGTTTTCTGCGCTGAAGGTTTGAGTAGAGCCCCGAATGCCAAATTCTCTTGCCCTCGTATACAGCAGGGTAATTAATGGCGTCCAAATGGCCACCATGGGTTCTGTTGCAGAAGGCGAGTCGATCGTTTCGTTTGGGTTTAGTTTCCCAAATTTAAGAACATTTTGATTGGTTTTCTGGATTTGGTGTTTGTTCAGCTGAACTGTAGGAGATTTCTTTGTGCTCTCAAATTTTGTAAATGTAAAAATCAAACGACTTACTGGATGAAGATGAACCCAAAAATCTGCTGATAAAGAATTTGCTTTTCCACTTGGCTGTATTGACTGCGGGACGATCAACTGGACGACACTTAGAACCGCATAATTAAGTATTCTATTTTTTTTGATAAATTTAATTATCTCTTTTGTTAATATACTCGCAGTGGGTAAGAAGAAGTTCATTTAGTACTTGGTTCATATAAAGGGAGAAGTTACTGGTCGTCGATGCAATTGCGGTTTCTGCGTCTAGGCCTAAAATGTGGTCTGCTGCCATAGAGAATAATTTTCTATTATTTTGACCTCTATTGCATCTCTGCTTTGAATCTTAAAGGAGTTTTGGCAATAAAGAACGTTTTGCCTTTGAAGACGAAATGACTATAGAATGTTGGACGTTTAGCTAAGTTTTGCAGAGGTCTTCTAAGACAGATATAAGGCAACCTCTACTATCCATGGGAATGGATAAGTACTTCTAGGACTCTGCATGTGAGGACTCTATTTAAAGTGACTTTCATATGTAGTTGGTTTTTGTTGAGTTTAGGTTTAACTTATGATAATGGGTGTTGTCACTGTGAGACTTTTTGAGCTGTTATTAATAAGTCAATGTGTGGCGGACTACAAGTTTCAGTCGATCACCTGACGAAATATTTAGAGAGAGTTCCTAAGTGAAAAGAATTCGTCTCATCGACTCTTTTTCAATAGGCTCAATTTCTCTAAATGTTCGGTCACCTTGTTTTAATTCAACGTGTTCCCATCTCTCTGAAGAATTCTGCATGGTAGTGGAGAATTTATTCTCAGTTACAATGAATGATATTTAGTTGTGTCTTTTCAGCGAAAGAGTCTCCGCTAACCAGTTGAATGTCGAGACTCAACGACCGGAGGAGTAGATGGTGCAAGTGATTTCTGCTTTCTTCTACTCCTTACTTTCTTCGTTGGCTGCAGAAGACACTGTTAAGCGTTTCATTTTTGTTTAATTCCTTTTACTGACATTAAGAAGGAGATACTCTGTGTTGATGGCGGTTGCTTGCTTGAACTGGTAGGATCTAGTTTGCACCAGATGTTCAAATAATCTGATAACTTCTGAAGTGGCATTGTGCGATGACGGATGCGACTAAGCGAAAGTAGAAGGGAGGAATAGAACGAAAAGAGGAAAGGAAGAAGACAGTGAAAAGAGAGGATAGGAGCGAAGATGGAGGAAGGGACACTCTACACACATGCTCGCACGCACGCACACATAGTTTTACACTAAATATACCATGATTACCGCTAATCATAATTATGTGTACGCAGTTACGCATCATTTTGACATCCAGCCCAGTTACACACAATCTTCGCTTTTAATGAACTCAGTGGCCCAGGAACTGTTGAAAAGTTGCGTGAGCCACAGACCTAAGTTGGATAAAATTATACATTATACCCGATAAAATCTATAAGAATATTTTTGTAATTTTTTTAAATATGGAACTAAAAACTTCTTACATGCCAATTATAAAAAGTTGCCTAATATGCAATAAAGAAAACAATAAAACTTCACAATAGACACTTTAAAAAAGTTGTCAAATACAGTAGCAGTAGTAGTAGTAGCTCCTCAGTTTAACGACTTCTTATGGTATCTGTCGCGAGCTAGTCGCAAAGTCAGAGTTCAGAAATAAGTCAACACAATAACTTTTCACGCGTTTCTTCTTCTCGTTGTGCAATCTCAAATCGCCATAACTGGAGTCTCCCCCTTGTATATGAAATTTAGTAAGTAAGTGGGGCTTGCCCACCCCTTGGTCCTGACAGTATCAAAGGCCGTTGACATCGCCCTCCTCCTTTATCCAGGGACTGGCACTACCCCAAACAAGGTAGTGGCGAAGTTTTGTCAAATATACGTGAACGACGACTGTAAAACTTTAGCATCGTAACTTATAAAAAGGTGTCTATGATGCATTGAGGAAGACAATAAAACTTTAGCGTAGACCCTTATAAAAAGATGTCCAACATGCATTAAGGAAGAGAATAAAATTTTGGCAATGTAACGTATAAAAAGATGTCTAACATGCACTAAGGAATACAAAAAACTTTAACAAAGATTCTTATAAAAAATTGTGTAAGATGCATTAAGGAAGACAACAAAACTTCACCATGGACCCTTCTGACAATGCCATTATAAAAGGGTGTCTAACATGCTCTAATGAAACTACAAAAGTCTGGACAAGACCCTTATAAAAAGGTGTCTAATATGGCTAAGGGTAACAGTAAAACTTCTGAAATTATCGTTATAAAAGGGTGTCTTACATGCACTAAGATAAGCTTCAAAAGTCTGGACAAGAGCCTTATAAAAATGTGTCCAACATGCACTAATGGAAACTAGAAAAGTCTGCACAAGACCCTTATAAAAAAGGTGTCTCACATGGCCTAAGAGTAACAGTAAAATTTCTGACATTACCATTATAAAAGGGTGTCTAACTTTCACCAAGATAAGCTGGAAAAGTCCGGACAAAACCCTTATAAAAAGGTGTCTAAGATGGGCTGGAAAGTAGTAGCAGTAAAACTTCTGACAATACTATTATAAAAGGGTGTCTAACATGTTCTGAGGGAACTACAAAAGTCTAGACAAGACCCTTATAAAAAGGTGTCTAAGATGGGCTTGGTAGTAGTAGTAAAACTAACTCCGCCACTGCTTTGTTTAGGGTTTGTGCCAGTCCCAAGCCTGGATAAAGAAGGAGGGCGACGGCAACGGCCTTTGATGCCATAAGCTGTCGTTAAACATTGGAACCACTAGTAGTAAAACTTCTGACAATACCATTATAAAAGGTTGTCTAACATGCACTAAGGCATACTGGAAAATTTTGCCCGATACCTTATAAAAAGGTGTCTAACGTGCACTAAAGGAAACGGCAAAAGTCTGGACAAGACCCTTATGAAAAGGTGTCTAACATGGGTTAATGGTAACAGTAAAACTTCTGACAATACCTTTATTAAAAGGTGTCTAACATGTTGTTATTATTATTTCCAAAGTTTAAGAAAGTCAATAAAACTTTGGCAATGCACTTTTATTGTCTTCCTTAATGCATCGTAGACACCTTTTATAAGGGTCTATGGCAAAGTTTTAGTTGTTAACTCCGCCACTACTTTGTTTGGGGTAGTGTCAGTCCCAAGCCTGAAGAAAGGCGGAGGGCGACGTCAACGGCCTTTGATGCCACAAGTTGTCGTTAAACTGAGGAACTACTATTTACTGTTGTCTTTGATATATATTAGAAATCTTTTTATTTGGGTCTTTCGTAAAGTTTTATTGTCTTCCTTAATGCATCTTGCACAGCTTTTTATAATGATCTTTGTTAAAGTTTTATTGCCTTCCTGACTGCTTATTAGACATCTTTTTATAGCCTGCTTTGCCGATGTTTTAATGCCTTCCTTAATCTATGTTGGACACCTTTTTATAAGTTGCACTACTGAAGTTTTATTGTCTTCCTTAATGAATATTAGACACCTTTTTATAAGGGTCTGTGCTAAAGTTTTATTGTCTACCTTACGCACCTTATACACCTTATTATAGGTTGCATTGCCGAAGTTTTATTGCCTTGCTTAATCCCATGTTAAACACCTTTTAATAAGTTGCATTTCCGAACCTTTATTGTCTTCCTTAATGCAAGTTGCCACCTTTCTGTAGGTTGCATTGCCCAAGTTTTACAGTTGTATTTAATATATATATATTACATACCTTTTTATGAGGGTCTTTGCTAAAGTTTTATTGTCTTCCTTAATACATCTTAGATACCGTTTTATAAGTTACATAGCCGAAATTTTACAGTTGTCATTGATATATATCAGAATTGCCCGTACAGAAGTGACGCAACCTTCGGGTTCCTGCGTTGAAGTTTGGTGATGTTAGGAAAAAATGGGAAAGGCTGGAAACAAAGGAAAAGCAGAAGAGAAACAACAGTAACCATTTGCCGGAATCAAATGTTAGATAACCATGTAAGTCTTTATCTATCCAGTAAATTATATAATGTATATATATATATATGTATATATATCGTAATCGTAATCCCAAGATTTCTACAGCACCCAACGAAAGCTGCGCCGCGGGGACCAGCTTATTCACAGGCGCTCAGTCAAAACAAAATCGATAGGCAAAAGGGTTCGGTTCCGGGTCAAGATCCAAGAGTAAGGCAGAGAGACAGCGTGGCAGCTACGGTGGGTGATGTTTGGGGCTGGAGAGCAGAGGCAGATAATAGGAAGAATAGGTGTCAGGATAGGATCTGTGGAGGAGGAATGTTTTCAGTTTTGAGTGAAAGCGCGAAGCAGAAATTGTATATATGTTTGAGTTATTTGTTTAATAAGTAATTTAATTACCTTTTTCAGTTACCATCACCAACCACACTCCGACGACCAACCATAGACCGATGAGCAGGTGAGGATGAGAGAGGAAATGCTAGAAACCAACGAATGGCAGAAGGGGAACAACGGCAAGCATTTACGAAAATGAAATTCCAGATACGATGTAAGTCCATCTATACAGTAAATTCTATATATATATATATATATATATATATATATATATATATATATATATATATATATATATATATATATATGTATTTGTGTATATACATTAATTATTTGTTTTTTAAGTAATTTGTTTCATTTCTTTTTTCAGTTTCAAGCACCAGCCACACGCCGACCACCAGATACATATTGAGGACCTTCCATCAGACGAACGACCACCTACAGACCGATGAGCAGGACAGGGTGAGAGAAAGACGAAAGGCTGAAAACCAACTAATGGCAGAAGAGGAAGAACAGCAACCATTTGCCCCAACTGGAAACCGAGGATTGGCAGAAGAGGAATAACAGCAACAATTTGCACAGATAAAGTGCGAGATGCGATGCAAGTCTCCATGTACCTAGTTAATTTTATTTATGTATATATATTTGTATATAGTTATTTGTTTACTAAATTATTTATTTAATTACTTATTTCTTCATTTACGAGCACCAGCCACACGCCGACAACCAAATATGGAACACTATAAGAGTTACGTCTTAAATCCTATGTCGCAAAAATTGTGTCTTAAGTGTTAACTCCTGAGAGTTAAGTGTTAAATGTTTAATGATAATCTTTGCGTCGAATTTGTTAAATGGCAGAAGTTAAGTATCAAGTCTTGGGCGTTAGGTGCTAAGCGCATTGTGTTTTGCGTTTAGTCTTTAGTGTTAAGTAATCGTGCCAAGTATTAAGTGGTAAGTGTTTAGGTTAAGTAAGAAGTTGCTTAGATGTTTTATTTCTTTGCAGATCTCCACATCAACCCGTCGAAGACTGAATTTCTCATTTTTGGCACTCCACAGCAACCTAAGAAGTTTGAATGGCTTAATTCTTGCAGTTGGGAGACTCACACATTTACTTGACTGATGCTGCTCGTGACTTGCGCATTGGTTTTGATCCATGTCTCGGTATTTGTAAGTCATGATACATGTATATTCGTGACATCCGCAAAATTAGGTGTTATGTCCCCACGTCTTCTAGAATATCCTTAGCTAATGCATTGGTCTCCAGTCGCCTTGATTACTGTAACTCAGTTCTTGTTGGTATCACAAAGTGAATCATGCAGAAACTCCAAAGAGTTCAGAACTCCTTGGCTAGAGCCGTAACATACACTTCAAAATATGAGCATATAACCATGTGCTTGAATCTGCATTGGCTTCCTGTTTAGCAAAGGACTTGTTTCAATTTGGGATTTGATCCAATATATTTTTGTTATGACGATTTTTACGTGCGTTGCGAAAGTATTGCAGTCTTACTAGTAGTTGTTCAAGTCATCTGCTTCACAAAAGGCCGAATCTGACAACCGGAATTTTGCACTAATTTCTGTACTGAGTGTCAGAATGTGTGTGTGAATGTTTGTTAGTGCACATTTGAAAACATTTGTCTAGCAATGTTTGCTCAGAAATCAGCGTGTTTTCATTGGTGGTAAAATCCTGTATCTGAATTTCTGTGTTGTCTTAAGGGGAATTTGAAGGCTGGTTAAATCACACGAAGGAGAATCTCTTCCGAAACGAACCAAGCTTCGCTCAGCTCGTCAACTGCAACTCACAGTTGGTCGTTAAGGAGGAAACTAACAAGCAGCTCATGTGAGTTTGAGTTGCTTGTGACTCCATCTGGGATGAGTGGTGACTGGATAATTGAGTATAATAAAATGAGTTGAACTTTATCTTCTGTTGAGACTAATGACCGTAGATCTCCAACAAACGCCAGACCATTCATTTTGAATGAAGAAGAAGAAATTTCAACCGCTGCTTAGAGATGCATGTTTTAATTAATTATTAACTTCTATCGCACGGGGATCTAATGCACAAGGCATTAGTGGATGGCGCTTCAAAACCAAGCCGCACTCAGCATCTCTAGGTAGAAAGACACTCGGTTCCAGAGGGAGGTGAATCCAACAGCTGGAAAGCTTTTCTCTCTTCGTTCTTGCTATCTTCTCATCATGGACGTCTGATTGACCATTGTTGCAGTACTTCTTAATCAACGTCAAAAAACTTTAGGACTTCTTTCTATTTTACGCTTTTAGATCTTGATCATGTGATACTTGTCCAGAGAATTGCTGTTCAATTAACTTTGGTTCCTAGATAGAAGAGATTCTCTGTTTGACCTTGTTTTGAAAAATTCGTAAATTTTTAGGTGCAGTGTTTGCAATAAATGATGATGGAAAAGACGACGACGGCCCATCGCCGATGATATCTGGCTACCAGTTCAAGTACTTGATGACCCGTGAGCCAGAATCAAACCATAGGACCAGCGCAGCAAGTGACGTTGGCGCCATCCAGTGAAGCCACCCAGATGGCAACGACTCGAGCGAATCTGCTGAATCTGCTTTGGAGTTACAACTCCTGAGTCATCTGCGATCTCTTGCAGACGACCTGACATTTGCCTCAGTCCATTGAGCCACAGTAGGAGCCTTTTATAAAGATGCTGTTATATGACAATCTCACAAGGACAAGTTCAACTCCGGTCTCTATGAGAATTCGACCGTCGCTGCCGCCAAATCTTTTGCCGTTGGGAGTTTTTAAGAAAACCTTCTAACAACAAAGGATACTGAATTCATCATTGAATCAAATGTTATGGATCAAATACGGCTTTTGTTTCGGATATTCGTCTTTCCAGTTGAGTGCCTAGGATCAGTGACTTGTGATAGTAGTAGCATTTAGAAGATATTATTGTGTCTTGGCGCTTCAAGGCTCTGCTTCGGCCGATATCAGTCTGCTATGGACCTGCATCATGTATGAGATCTCGGTCATTATTTCTAGTTAGATCTGATTGCTTATTCAGCCTAAGCGATTAAATCTTGTTAGAATTTAGATTCGCTTTTAACGGGAGATCAATATTGCTCAGTGTATGTCGCGTTTTGCACACGACGTTTTCTATTCGTCGGGTTTTCCATTTGTTATTCGTTTTCTGTGTTCTCACTGAACGGCTAATTTGCCAAATATGGTGTTTTTACTTACGAAATGATTTTCAGGTAATTTATTTTAAAACCTGCATTTTATTAAAGATCTGAGAGCAGCTGTGACCTACTTTGCCTCTTCCTGATCGGGTAGCATTATTGTTCATCCATAGGTCATCTGGTTTGCAGGTTCTATGGTTTTAACACTTGAAAAAGATTTCTATTGGCAGCTTTTAAAATGGTTGTGTAGGGACGTCTACAATGCGACCAACCCTCGTACCGAGGACGGTTGAAAAGAAGAAGAAGAAGATGGTAAGTATTTAGTCAATCAAAGAAGATTCGTGTGTGTCTTGAGGCTTAAGATGAGATTTTGATGACAGCTGAATGGTCTTAATATCTTGCAAATGCTTGGTCAGTTGTTGAAATTTTCATAGACTACCGATAACATTTTGATGCTTTTAAATGTTTGAATATTAATATGACTTTGTGTGGATTCATAATCTTTAACCGTTTGACTATTTCTGGCTGCTGCAGAATAGGAATGCTTGTAATAATCCTTGTAACTTGTCTTCCTGCATTCGTTCATCGGATTTCCCGCTACACAGAACTTCTATTAGTGTCGGCTAATGCAACTGTTTTAATGCAACTGTTTTAATGCAGCTGTTGCAGAACAAGGTCATGTTATTCCCTCGACTTCTATATCTACTTTAATTGCATCTGTCGTCGTTGTCGTCTTGAACGTTAGTAGTCGAACGAAGAAGTTAGCTGTAAGTTGCTTTGTTATCTGTTGGCGGTGGCTGCAGTTGCACGGTTGCCTAAGTCGCCCTTCCTCTCCTGCGTCTCCTCTTCCTCATCGCTCTCCTACTTCTCCTTCTCATCGCCTTCCCCTCTTGCTTGTTCTCGGCGGATTCGCAATTAGTATGTGGTGGACGGTCGACATGAACGACCTTCGGCAGCTGTTAGATGTCGTTTAATTGATACAATTCTCCTAATGTTAAGCTTTCCTTAGAGACGCCTTTCGACGCAATAACTATGATCCACTCGTCAGTTTCGTTCGTTTAATCGATCGTGCATTTGCGTTTTACAGCAACACTGAAAAATTATAATCTTAAGCTCGAGATTTCTACTGCGCCCAACGAAAGCTAAGTCACAAGAACCAGCTTATTCACAGGCGCTTAGTCAACACAAAATCGTTAGGCAAAATGTTTCGGTTCCAGGTCAAGATCCAAAAGTCGGACGGAGAGAGCGTGGCAGCTATGGGTGGTGGTGTTTGGGTTTGGAGAGGAGAGAAAGATAAGAGGAAGAAGGGTGTCAGGATAGGATCTGTGAAAGAAGAATCCAATCAGCCGCCTTCCAATTATTTCCTGCAACGCATAGACACAGCTGACCGTAGCAGCTTCTCTGTGTCTAATGTACTATAATGACTTCTATAGCGCCGTGTTCTTCCCTCTCGTCTCCCGGCTACAGGATCCTCTTCACGCGTCATATCTGGACAACTACTCTGACCGATGCAGCGCTCGGGATATGTCGTCTAAACTCAGACTATGTTTTTTCCAAAGCGCAGTTCATCTGGCACCAGATTATAACAAAAAGAGACAGGTAGACCTATCACCATTACATTTCTTCAATCCAATTTTTTCAGTTGTTCCATTCTGGGCTTGTGTTGTCTTTGACCAGGAAGTGACGATGGATCAGTACAAAAACCTCCTTGAAGTCCCTTCTGTTTCATCAGTTGCAGGTCTTTTCCCATTCTTTTACATTCAGTGCTACTGCCACTCTTACCCCTGCATTCATTCGTTTTCGTTCGTTCGTTCATTCAGAGCATGTATATAGCGCCCCTCCGAGAGACCTACTCAAGAAAAGATTCCAGTCCAGCCCTGGCGAAAGACAGCAGTTGATGCAGGTGCATAAGGCGTCCCTGGTTACAAGAAAACGCAACGCCTTGCTGCGAGTAGGATTGTCACTGTACCTATGCAGACCATCCCTTGGGACGATTGAGACAATTAAGACGTGTGCAGTTATAAAAAGAACTAGCTAGCGTTACCTCTAAATTCAGTTTAGTTTCTGGTCACATACAACTCAGTTGACTTTTAATATTGCCTTGCAAATGGAAAACTATATTAATAAGCTCCTAGGTGGACTTTCAAGCGGGGCAACAGGAAACATTATTAGCGAAATACAGACTCCTGGGAGAGGCATGTTTCAAGTTTAGAGCAAAAGATGTTTACTTCGTTGGCTGCCCATCCCACAGCGCACCTGTTTTAAGATCGCAGAGTCTAGCGGTATAGGCTGAGTATTGGATCATATGCCCCGACTCGGGTCTGGATAGCTGCCAACCCCTTCGCACCAAGAACAGTTGTTCTCTTTACATAAACTTTGACAGTACAAACGTCGGGCTTGTATCTAATTGAGTCGTCGACTTAAAACGGATTTCTCTAGAGCTGCGTCTTCTGACTAGGAATATTCGCAATGCACCTTCTATGAATGCTTGAAAATTATTCTGTTTCGCCTAGAATCGGCTGCGAACACTTCTGACCAGGTATCATGGGGAAGTGCTGTGTGAAGACACTGAAAGAATCAGATTGAGTCACATTAAAACTGCCTCCTCGTTACTTAACGATGCTACATAAAAGTTGGAGAAGCCTTGTCGAAATCCGACTGATGACAGAAATCAGATGTCAGGCTACAGTGGGTGCAGAAGTTAAACCAGATCAGCCTTAGATTGGCATAGACCTCGTCGAATGACATTAAAGAACTGACAAACGCACAGAACTGGACAGTGAATTCCAAAGCACTGGACAGTCACCTAGAAAGTCTCAGAGCCCAACAGTTACTTGTTACGAGGCACAAGAGTCGTTGGTTGATCATCTAAGCCATCCAATTACAATGCCATCCATAAATACACGACGAGCCATCGATGAACCAAGGCCGTGTTAGGATAACCGCAGGAGCCATGCCGTCTTTATAACAGCAGTAAATGACATCGTGGATTATTCTTGAAGAAACGGAAGCAGACGCCGTCGACGTCTTCGTTGTCTTCAGCCTCAGCAGGTAGGACCCCTTTAGCAGTTGTCTTCACTATTTAAGGCGATATTATAAGTATTATGAAAAGATGGTGTGGTGGTGGTGATGTTGATGATGATGATGATGTTTTGCCGAATTGTTGCTGTGGTCGATGGGTTTCTTTGCTAAGAAGTTGATGAGAGAAGTTGTAACCGAGAATGAGGAGGCGGAGGAGGAGACTTCGTTTGTTGTCACTGGAGACAATTTCATTTGAACCTCGATCGACTCATTAGACTCGCATCAGGTGCTTATGTACACACATACACACATACACACAGGCACGCACACGTACGCAGAGCGACGCAATTGACGCAGAGACGACGACGGCTACAGGTAGACGATGAAGAGACAACTGAACGACAGAAGCTGACTTTGGCTTTCATCACCTTAAGCCTCTTTCTTTGACCTTTAGACCACCTGTTCGTTTGCTTGTGTCAGTCAGTCAGTCAATCATTCAGTCAGTCAGTCTGTCTGTCTGTCCGTGCGTTCGTCATAGATATATAGATACGTAGATAGATACGTAGATAGATAGATACGTAGATACAGATAGATACGTAGATAGATAGATAGATACGTAGATAGATGGATAGATACGTAGATACATGTAGATTCTTGCGACTGAACATTATAGAATTTATTTGAATTTTAGTTTTGTCAAAGTAAGAAGGTCATTTCTTTTCTTTGTGGACAGGTGTTGCATTTTAGTTAAGAATTGTTTAGCTGTTCGTGTACAAAGCATTAGCCATCTGCTCTCATTATTGTCTTCTAGTCTGCCCTCAGTTAGTTGGACCTTGGCCCCAATTCCATTACAGTATAGATGATAGATGGAAGGTTGGGTGGGTGTGTGAGCTGAGGTCACTTGGCCTCGCGAAAACTCCAGGCCTTCGTCTATTTAAGGCACGCATGAAACGCCATTTATTGTACTCACCGAGTTAAATTATTCGCACGGTTTATCATTGTTTCCCTTTGAACTGCACTGTTCGAGGTTTTTTGTTTAAAGTAATATTTTTTTACTTTGAACCAATTTTGAACTTATATGCCGCGTTTTATTAGCCGCCTATACATCACTTATGTGAGAGGGTAATCTGGGTTACCACCCTTTGACGCCAGGAGAAACTGTTGTAACTGTTGAGAGTGTTGGTTGTTGGGATTCAATAAATAACAATCAGTGGATGGGTGGGTGTATGGATAGCTGGAAGAATAGCTGGATGGATAGATAGCTGGATGGATAGATAGCTGGATGGATAGATAGCTGGATGGATAGATGGATGGATGGACGAACGGATGGACGGATAGACGGATAGCTGGATGAATAGATAGATGGATGCATAGATGGATGGATAGGTGGGTGGATAACTGGATAGATAGATGGATGGATAGATAGATGAATAGATAGATGAGTAGTTAGATGGATAGAGAAAGAAGAGAGAGAGAGAGAGAGAGAGAAGGACAGAGGCGCACAGAAAGACCAGAAAAGAACGAGTCATCTAAGCAGAAGCAGCGTATTTGTCCATGTCCTGCTTTATTTTCCTAACTCATCATTTCCATTTCTCTTTTGATTATCTTTTAAGATCTACCATTTCCATTTCTGTTTAACCTTTAGATGAGCAAAGTCAGTTCGATAATTATGAGAGGCTCTTGTGTTAAAATCAAGCTCATCAGTTCCCTGATGAAAGTGGTTGTTAGTTGATAAAGGCAACATGATATTATGAAAACGGTACATGAATATACATATTTGAAATTTTTGTAATGTTTTCCAATTTTAATATATTATGAGTCAGGAAGGCTGGTCCGGTACTATCTTTCCAATTTCTCATGCAGACAGTTCGGACTGCTTGTTTCTGAAGACTAGCCAGGAATTTTATGCGGGAAGCATAGTCTGAACCTCATGACATATTGCAATGTGACAAATAATGGAAAATTAGGAAATACGTCTGACTTTTGGATCTTGACCTGGAACCGAACCCTTTTACATATCGATTTTGTTTTGACTGAGCGCCTGTGAAAAAGCTGGTCCCCGCGGTGCGGCTTTCGTTGGGCGCTGTAGAAATCTCGGAATTACGATTACGATTAATAGGGTGGGTATAGGTAAACCATGTATAATGCGATATATTAGGCCTATACTAACTGTAAATTGTGAACGTTTTTCTATAGCGACCGTATGGCCTCGACCCTATCGGGTGAGATCCTTCACCAATGCTACACCCCATTTAAGGTCCCTGTGCGCGAACCGTTCTAGCCTGAGGTTCGAATCTCTGAAATAAACCACGACAGGGACGCGAACCGGAGATTCTCATGCACAGAGGTTTCCTACTTTCCTTGGCGTAAGCGCTTACGATGTAACTAACTAGGCCAGCTAATGTTCTTAGAAAGTTTTTGAAAGTGTGCAATATGGTTCTTCCATGTAAGATGATGATCAATTTAGACACCCAAACATTTGCTTGACGTATCTTGAGTAATTAATATGTCATCAATAGCAAGTTTTATATCACAAGCTGAAGGAACTTTCGGTTGTCAACGAAACAAAACAGTATGCAATCAGTTTTTGTCCAATTCAGCGAGAGTTTATTAGCTCTGAACCACAAGGATACCTTTTCTAAATCTCGATTTGCCCTGTAAAGAGTGAGTCTATGGATTTGTCCGAGATAAATACGTTAATGTCATCTGCAAACAGTATGCATTTGAAGTCTGTAGAAACTGCTGACAAGTCATTAGATAAATTAGAAATAGTAAAGGCCCCAGTATAGATCATTGAGGTAGGCAGTAATGAATGGACCTGGATGTGGAAGTGCAAACTTTGAAATAAACATGTTGCATTCTGTTGCTGAGCTAATCAGAGATCCATGGATGGCCTATTCCTCTAACGCCATAATATTCCATTTTTTGTAGGATTTGATGATTCACAGTAGTAGGATGCGATGGAAAATCCATGTTGACTGCCCTTCGTTATATCAAACTCATTCAGATGATCCACTGTATTATCCTTAATAATTCTCTTCATGACCTTGCACACAACACTAGTTAAACTGACTGGTCTATAGTCACATGGTTCACTTTTGCTTTTCCTTCATAAACAATGGCACTGTGAGCGCATCTGTCTATTTCTTTGGTAACTAGCGGATTGGAGAGCCATAGTAGACAACGGAAGAGGGAGAGCCATAATAGACAGACAACGCCGTAATAGAGAGAAAGGAGAGCCATAGTAGACTGCAACTGACTGAAGCCGACATGCTAACAATTGGGAATCAGTTAAAGATTACTCGTCGTTCAGTTCATTTATTCGCGTTAATATTGTAAATATTTGAAATCTGTAGACGCTTTAATTGCTGCTGCTACTGAGTGATCAGCCAAAGAGAGAGTTTCTGCCGCACAGGATTCAGTTCGATTCGTTGGAGCGACTTCAATCTATCCTTTTCCACTTCACTTAAGACGCAACTCCCTCCCTCCCTCCCTGCCTCATTCCCTCCCTCCTTCCTTCCGTTCTTCTGCCTTCCTTCATTCCTAACCCTCTTAATTAACAACATTAATCGGAGTCTGTCGGATAACAAACGCTTGTTGCAGACAGAGAGGTATGCATATATACAGACAGACACGCAGATAGGCAGAAAGGCAGACAGATAGACAGACACGCAGATAGGTAGACAAATTTAGGCGATAGACGGGCAGACAGATAGCAGACAGAGGGTCTTGGCTTTAAGCAGATGTTTAATTAAAGTGCATCGATGCGGAACAAGTTCGTTTTGCGGGTTGCAGTGAGCTGTTGGCGCCACGTGACTTCACCGAATAACAAGATCATTAGGGGAGTTAACTGAAAATAGGCAGCGTTCCTCTGGCCAATCGGACGGAGGGAAGGAAGCAAGCAAGCAAGCAAGCAAGCCAGCAGGGAAGGAAGCAAACAAGGAAGCAAGCAAGGAAGGAAGCAAGGAAAGAAGCAAGGAAGCAAGGAAGGAAGGAAGGAAGGATGTAAGCAGGAGGAGGAGGAGTGATAAGAGGAGGAAGAGGAGAAGAAATCTTATGAGGATAATCGGGAAGAGGCGAACGGTTTTGTTTCATCTGCTGTCACTTGACCCGATTTGGTCTAAGAAAACCTCCAAGCAATCTGAGAAGGAGGAGGAAGAGAAGGAGGAGGAAGAGGAGGAGGAAGACGGAAGAGGAAGGGACAATGGCAACCAATGACTCGATAGCAACAGCAGCGATTGCGACCTGATTCAAGAAAAGGTCAAGTCGAGAACAGATGAGTCTGAGACCTTTAGGTGAACATACACTCGGACGTGCTGAGCCAAATGGTCGCGATGAATTCAACGAAAAATATTGGTTTTCCAACACCGACAGGTTTTTCTTGCACATAAATTTATCTTGACCTAGATTTAAATATGGAGAGTCCTTTTGCCGAAAGCCTATCTGTAAGGTTCTTCTGTCCTGCTTTAAGACAGAATATACTTAACTAAGACTCTTTAATGTATAATTATACTCCAATAAAAATGAATTCAAATTGAAACATAAGAAGTTGTATTTAAGATAACAGTAGCCTGCCTGTCTGCCTGTCTGTCTGTCCGTCCGTCCGTCCGTCCGTCTGTCTGTCTGTCTGTCTGTCTGTCTGTCGAGCCGCCCACTGTGGTAGATGAGCGACAGGCGGTAATCAATCCGTCCGGCCATCGGTGGTCAGTGTATGCGCGGATTTCGATTTTCTGATAAGAAGGAGCGTCGCACACGGCTGAGGAAATTCTAAAGGACGAACGAGCTATCGGTTCATTGAAGCATAATACTGTGGGTCATTGGATCAATTACAATCATAGTTTGTCGACGCGTATGGTTTAACCACACTGAATGGATGCGCTAGGCTTTATATTTTCTTAGAATTCCAGCTCCTGACAATAGACCTTTCTAACCTTGTAAGCTGTTCTTGTGAGCTGTTCTTACAGTTTTTCCATCCCATCCATTAAGTTATCGGCATATGCTGCTAGTTTTGAGTTACCTATAGTCCTATGCCATTGTTTCGAACAACTTTGCCGTTAGCTCTGAGTTAGCTATCTTATGCCGTTAGAAGTGCAATACATATGTTGTGATGTAATCTAGTGTGATTTATATCATAAACCTGCCTTAATATGAACCGATATGACGCAAACCAACCCAACCCAACCTCCAACCTAATTTAACATGGTACTGTATGTACGCATATATGTATGTATGTATGTATGTATGCATGCATGTTTGTATTTATTTATGTATGTGTGCACGTATGTGTCCATCTATGTATGTATGTATGTATGTAGTTATGTATGTATGTCTGTTTGCATGTATTTATGTATATATGCATGCATATATGCATGCATGTATCTATGTATTTATATATGTATGTATGTATGTATGCATGTATGTTTGATTCAAGAAACCTAATATTGCGCTTTATGAACTAATAACTTCTGCCAGTAGCTAATGGGTGTTTACTGGACGCTGAAGAGCTCACAGGATGAAAAGAAAGCATATAAAACTACAGATAGCACCTTCTGCCTGCGGCTGATTGTCTCTTCAGTTTTCGATGCATTTGACCGAATAGTCATCGGGTGAAGTGTCTGATGGTCAGCACCAATCATCTCGTTGCAGATGACATCAGATATGATCGCAAGTTAAGTGACAAATGGCCGAGATTAACTTCATCGGGGGCTCGTTCTTATATGGTGCACTTCGTGTAGGCCCTGTCTATTTGACCGGCATTCATTCACAGCAGTTGCTGGTCCTTCCATCTGAAAAGCTGTACCTCTACCTCCGCATCTTCACAACTCGTTTACCGAGACTACATTTCACTCTAAACTGGAAACTTACCTCTTCCAGTCTCTGCCTATGGTTCTTAATTTTTCCTCATTCCCGACTTCAATGTGCACTTCTCGACTTTGTAAGGAGAGCATCATCAACTTACAGATGTATTTTAATGTACTGTCTGCTGACACTGGCCTCAAGTTCCGTTATGCGTCGTGTTCTATTACGACTCCAGTTGACTCTTAAAGATTCAGCCATGCTGTGTAGAAGTCGTATGTGGCAAACAACAGAAACTAATGTGATCTGGAAACTATAATACATACTTCCCCAAGATATATGTGCTGGAAATGTATGTTCACTAAAAGAATGTAAGTTCAGTGTTGGGGGAAGTCTCCTTCTGGACAAGACGCGGAAAACGAAGAATCCTGCAAATACACTGTGAACGAATCGTTTTTTCTGCGCACAATGTAGTCAACGTTTGATATATTGTTGGTATTTAAAGTGTCATTTATGTAGCGTCCTCTTAGGAATACTCACGAGTATGCCCGACAGCTTTGCGAATTACGGCACCAACGAAAGGGTCTTTTCTGTTGCAGAAATGGTGGGAAGCTCTGCCTGCAATTTCTCCCGAAAGTTGCACCGGACGGTGATTTGACATCAACGCTTCAGAAGTCATCACAACATCCGCTCAGTTTAGCAACAAAGGCCGTTGTTTCGACGAACATCGCAACTAATACCTCGTCGAGAATCGGTGAGTAGTTGACAGCGAATGAAGTTGCGCTAAATAAATGCTTTATTTCAGGATAATTGTTTGTACAATTTATCCTCTAACCATCCTGGTTTTGAAAGGTCCTTTAATGGAGCTATATGAAATGTTCAAATATGTACATACATAATTATATACAATGCAACACAGACATACATATATACATACATACATACACACATACAATGCTACTTATGCGTACATAAATATATACAAACATATTATACTTGTATCATACATACCTATGTTAGTCATTGTATTCGTTATAATTACCCAAAATTTTATTACGAAATGAGAACGGGCGATATTCATAAAAGTTTCTCGGCGAATCGCAAAACCTTTGCCGTTCTTGGGACGTTTTGAAGCCGTTGTTCGAAAGCAATGAAGTCAATATCCTTTAAAAATGTAAATGCAAATGTAAAGGCGCAGAGGCATATTGACGTACGCTTTAACCAACGTAGCTAACCAAGCCAGTAGCGCTTAAAGTTATGACATATGGAAGCAGTTGTAATCCAGGATCAAAACTGTCTTCAGCCGATTATCTGAACGCAATAATATCTCACAGAAATTCTGAAACGCTTATTTAATTCCTAGTCGTACAAATTGGACTCGATTTTTTCTGGGAAGCAATTTACCGCAGCGCCACTGACCAAACGGACGTAGCTATCATTATTGTAATAGTGAATTTGTGTAGCGCCTCTTCAGAGAAACATGATTTTCAGTGGAATTTAACCTGCACATAAAGGCGATTCAAGGAATTCATTAGTTAACCAAGTAATCTATGCATGCAAGTCCGTGCGAGGGAAGAACAGATCACCGATTTGACCATTTTTCTGGATCGTTCCGTCCTCAGTGGAAGGACAGTAGACTTAGAAGTAATTTTGATCATCTAGCGGAGAAAAACGGTCGTAGAAATCGATGGTGTCCGACTTGGGCGGCTGGATAAAACTTAATTGTCTTGCCACGTGCATAGACAGCGATACGGAAGGAGCGATGTTCATATAAACGGCAAAAAGCCATTGAACATAAGGCGCACAGCAGCTAAACGGAGCTAACCTTGCTGGACTTAACTATTGCTGCATGTGTGTATGTGCGTGTAAGTGTATGTGTGTGTATATATAAGTATATTGCATGCAGTGGAAACATTGAGGCACGTGTTACAGACACAGGCCTACATCATAAATATATGCACAATATGCAAATTTTTATTTATGCATTCATTGACCGCCACGACTAAGCATCAGTCAAAAGCGCAGAACAACGGCGCATTAAAGGACTTGCTCAAAGTCCCTAGTCAGAAACCGTTTCAGGGTCGATCCCACACTCTCCGCGTTAGAAGCCGAGCGCGCTCACCAAAACGGTAGCCTATAATTATAGGCCTACAAATACATTATACCAATATTAGGTCGGCGTTTATAGACTGATCGCGAGTGGTTCGTGCGGTCTCGGTATCTTCACGTTATTGTCAGCTCCTCTGTATAAATGTCCCATAATGATGACGGTTCTATTCTTACAATGTATATAAGACCCCGCAACATGAGTTAGTAACCGATTCATAATCATGTCTGCCTCATGAGAGAACTCTATACTAACATCGTATATAAGGCTCCAAGCATAGCGTGAGTTAAATACCAAGCTATATACAGAGAACCACGGCGTATATAAAACCATACATTACAGAATAGGCCTACTACAGATCATAGTATACCATAGTGTGCAATAAACCATAGACTATAGCATATTTCATATTTCGTACCGTACCAAAAAGCATAACATACCACAGAGGATGGTAGAATATAGAGTACAGTATAACATAGAGCATAGTATAACACAATGTTTAGAGTACCGGAGATTTTGCTATGCCCTAAATTACAGCATAAAACAGAGGAAATTAAAGCATAAAGTGAAGTATACAATAGCTTATAGTAAACCATGGCGTATAGTATACTAGAAAGGGTAGCATATGAGAGTATAGTATACTACAGAGTATATAACACTGTAGAGAACAGTATAGCATAGATAATAGTATAATAGAAAGTGGAGTATACAACAACAGGTAGAATACCATAGTCTATGTATGCCATACAGAGTATACTTTTAAAAGTATACCATAGTGTAGAGTATACGATAGAGTTTAGGATATCTTAGGGAATAGTAAACCAAACAGTATAGAAATATTAATGAGTACAGTACAACATAGATAATAGTATACCACAGAGCATGGTATACCACACAGTTTACGAAACTTTAAAGTATAGTATACCACAGAATGTAGTATGCTATAAATGCAGTATAGAATAGAGCATGGTATACCACACAGTTTAGTAAAGTATAAAGTATAGTATATCATACAGTACAGTATAATACAGGGTATAGTTTACCATACGGTTAGTATACTGTAATGTATATTATACCACAGGGTACAGTATACCATAGAATATAGTATACCATAGAGGAAAGTAATGCTATATAGCATAGTATACTATAGCATATAGTTTACTATGAAGTATAGTACATCGTAGAGCATTGTATCCCATACAGCATAGTATACCTTACAGTATAGTATAGTACATGATATTGTTTACCATAGTGTAATATATTATTATTATTATTATTATAATAAAGGAAATTTGTAACGCGCGCAAAGTCACACCAAAATGTGAATCGCAGACGCGGAAGCGCATATATCATGATATTCTATACTCATAGACATGACTCTATACTCATAGACATACATTACAGAATAGGCCTTGGTTGACAAGCGCATGAAGTTGAGGTGGATATTGATTCAAATGAATCTGTGTAACTGACATTCAGTTTCGGATTCATAGAAAGTTAATTTTGTCATAAAGGTCCACACAACTTCATTGAAGTCAATATCATGTGAAGTAGTAGAAATACTGTAGCTCCTGCAAAATCCACAGCTGCTATCTAATCGAATTTTTTGTTCTATTTACATTTTCATTGAAATTCAGATTCATATGCGATTAATACAAGTTGCGGAATCGTTAGTGTTTATATTCAGATTTGTGTTGATATGCGCTTTTAATTGAGATTGAGGTATGCTATTTAACTGATAACTATGTTCAAAGTTTCAGGTAACAACACTCTTGAAGTTCGGTGTACGCGAGGGACGCTAATTCAGGAGACGATGCTAACGTGAGTAATGTGAAATGTATATATTACTGTAATCTACGCCTTGAGCGTCCCCGTACATGCTGTAGGTCTTTCTCGTAACTCGGGGACGCTATTTCCGAACATTACCACAAAATGAAGAAATTGTTCGACAATGTGATATGTTACAATTTATTAGACGATACTATATACTATACTACGGTGTATACTATGAGATAGAATACTAAATACTAAACCGTAGCGTATTATATGATGGAAATACTTGTAGTGGTAACTACTAATATGTAGCAATGCTTTCGCGCAACTACTGGTGGCAGCCTTTGCAAACGTTAAGCTTTTAAGGAGATTGTATCTTGAATCATAATCCCTAGAGGGCGTGACTTCTGATGGCTCGTTGAAAGTAAAAGTCTAGTGTGGTATTTTTTGTGGAGGTTTGTTTTTTGTTTTTGTGGAGGTATATTTTTTGTTTTTCCTTGGTTTTTCTTTTCTGATAAGTCGTATAAATAGGAATTTTCGAAATTTAGATTAAAATTCGGTTGAAATGAAATTGATGAATCGTATTCAAAAAACCATTCAGAAGAATATTTGCATTGATATTTGCATTTAGTCAAGGTATAAGGAGTCAGCAGTCAACACACGTAACACTGGTAAAGTTGACCGTAGCTTGAGGAACCAAAATAAGACGTTTCTAAGGTGATTATTATGAAATATCGGTAATATTCGGAACTAGCGTCCCCGATCATTTTACACGTGTGAATCGCAATGGAAAAAAGCTACGGGACGCTCAAGCCGCATATAACCCAGCTATCCCATACAAAATCAGCAGTACCTAACCCTAACCCTAATCGTAATTGGTAACCCTAACCCTATTCTCTAACCCTAGTTACTATGTCTAACCCTAGATACTATGTCTAACCCTAGTTTCTAACCCTAACCCTAGTTTCTAACCCTAACTCTTCTTTCCACCCTAACTCTTCTTTCTAACCCTAACCCTCCTTTCTAACCCTAACCACTCTTTCCAACCCTAACCACTCTTTCCAACCCTAACCCTTCTTTCCAACCCTAACCAGTCTTTCCAACCCTAACCCTTCTTTCTAACCCTAACTCTTGTTTCTAACCCTAACCCTTCTTTCTAACACTAATCATCCTTTCTAACCCTAACCCTTCTTTCTAACCCTAACCCTTGCTTCTAACCCCAACCCTTGTTTCCAAACCCAACCCTATGTTCTAACCCCAACCCCATCTCCTAACCCTAACCCCATTTACTAACCCCAACCCCATTTACGAACCCCAACCCCATTTACTAACCCCATTTACTAACCCCAACACCATTTACTAACCCCAACACCATTTCTGAACCCCAACCCCATTTTCCAACCCCAACACCATTTCTTAACCCCAACACCATTTCTTAACCCCAACACCATTTCTTAACCCCAACACCATTTCTTAACACCAACCCCACTTCTTAACACCAACCCCACTTCTTAACACCAACCCCATTTTCTAACCCCGTAAGGGTTAGGGTTAGGGTTAGGGTTAGGGTTAGGGTTAGGGTTAGGGTTAGGGTTAGGGTTAGGGTTAGGGTTAGGGTTAGGGTTAGGGTTAGGGTTAGGGTTAGGGTTAGGGTTAGGGTTAGGGTTAGGGTTAGGGTTAGGGTTAGGGTTAGGGTTAGGGTTAGGGTTAGGGTTAGGGTTAGGGTTAGGGTTAGGGTTAGGGTTAGGGTTAGGGTTAGGGTTAGGGTTAGGGTTAGGGTTAGGGTTAGGGTTAGGGTTAGGGTTAGGGTTAGGGTTAGGGTTAGGGTTAGGGTTAGGGTTAGGGTTAGGGTTAGGGTTAGGGTTAGGGTTAGGGTTAGGGTTAGGGTTAGGGTTAGGGTTAGGGTTAGGGTTAGGGTTAGGGTTAGGGTTAGGGTTAGGGTTAGGGTTAGGGTTAGGGTTAGGGTTAGGGTTAGGGTTAGGGTTAGGGTTAGGGTTAGGGTTAGGGTTAGGGTTAGGGTTAGGGTTAGGGTTAGGGTTAGGGTTAGGGTTAGGGTTAGGGTTAGGGTTAGGGTTAGGGTTAGGGTTAGGGTTAGGGTTAGGGTTAGGGTTAGGGTTAGGGTTAGGGTTAGGGTTAGGGTTAGGGTTAGGGTTAGGGTTAGGGTTAGGGTTAGGGTTAGGGTTAGGGTTAGGGTTAGGGTTAGGGTTAGGGTTAGGGTTAGGGTTAGGGTTAGGGTTAGGGTTAGGGTTAGGGTTAGGGTTAGGGTTAGGGTTAGGGTTAGGGTTAGGGTTAGGGTTAGGGTTAGGGTTAGGGTTAGGGTTAGGGTTAGGGTTAGGGTTAGGGTTAGGGTTAGGGTTAGGGTTAGGGTTAGGGTTAGGGTTAGGGTTAGGGTTAGGGTTAGGGTTAGGGTTAGGGTTAGGGTTAGGGTTAGGGTTAGGGTTAGGGTTAGGGTTAGGGTTAGGGTTAGGGTTAGGGTTAGGGTTAGGGTTAGGGTTAGGGTTAGGGTTAGGGTTAGGGTTAGGGTTAGGGTTAGGGTTAGGGTTAGGGTTAGGGTTAGGGTTAGGGTTAGGGTTAGGGTTAGGGTTAGGGTTAGGGTTAGGGTTAGGCTCTTGTTAGGGTTAGGGTTAGGGTTAGGGTTAGGGTTAGGGTTAGGGTTAGGGTTAGGGTTAGGGTTAGGGTTAGGGTTAGGGTTAGGGTTAGGGTTAGGGTTAGGGTTAGGGTTAGGGTTAGGGTTAGGGTTAGGGTTAGGGTTAGGGTTAGGGTTAGGGTTAGGGTTAGGGTTAGGGTTAGGGTTAGGGTTAGGGTTAGGGTTAGGGTTAGGGTTAGGGTTAGGGTTAGGGTTAGGGTTAGGGTTAGGGTTAGGGTTAGGGTTAGGGTTAGGGTTAGGGTTAGGGTTAGGGTTAGGGTTAGGGTTAGGGTTAGGGTTAGGGTTAGGGTTAGGGTTAGGGTTAGGGTTAGGGTTAGGGTTAGGGTTAGGGTTAGGGTTAGGGTTAGGGTTAGGGTTAGGGTTAGGGTTAGGGTTAGGGTTAGGGTTAGGGTTAGGGTTAGGGTTAGGGTTAGGGTTAGGGTTAGGGTTAGGGTTAGGGTTAGGGTTAGGGTTAGGGTTAGGGTTAGGGTTAGGGTTAGGGTTAGGGTTAGGGTTAGGGTTAGGGTTAGGGTTAGGGTTAGGGTTAGGGTTAGGGTTAGGGTTAGGGTAGGTTAGGGTTAGGGTTAGGGTTAGGGTTAGGGTTAGGGTTAGGGTTAGGGTTAGGGTTAGGGTTAGGGTTAGGGTTAGGGTTAGGGTTAGGGTTAGGGTTAGGGTTAGGGTTAGGGTTAGGGGTAGGGTTAGGGTTAGGGTTAGGGTTAGGGT